>OY992878.1:84433739-84486239 GCA_963921405.1 Cepaea hortensis
ACAGACAGATAGATTAGATAGATTGATATCGGTAGGTCGGTCGGTCTGTCGGTGGGTGGGTGGTCGGGCCGGCAGGCAGGCAGATAGATAGATAAATAGATAGATAGATATATAGATAGATAGATATCGGTAGGTCGGTCGGTTAATGGGTGGGTGGGCCGGCAGGCAGGCAGACAGACAGACAGAGATTAGATAGATAGGACAGACAGATAGATTAGATAGATAGGACAGACAGATAGATTAGATTAGATAGATAGATAGATAGATAGATAGATATCGGTAGGTCGGTCGGTTGGTGGGTGGGTGGGCCGGCAGTCAGGCAGACAGACAGACAGATAGATTAGATAGATAGATAAATAGATAGATAGATAGATAGATGGATAGATAGATAGATAGATATCTGTCGGTCGGTCGGTATGTGGGTGGGTGGGCCGGCAGGCAGGCAGAGAGACAGACAGACAGACAGATAGATATATAGATAGATTGATTGATAGATAGATAGATAGATAGATATCGGTACGTCGGTCGGTTGGTCGGTGGGTGGGCCGGCAGGCAGACAGACAGACAGACAGATAGATAGATAGATAGATAGATATCTGTCGGTCGGTCGGTCGGTATGTGGGTGGGTGCGCCGGCAGGCAGGCAGACAGACAGACATATAGATTAGATAGATTAGATAGATAGATAGATAGACAGATAGATAGATAGATAGATAGATAGATATCTGTCGGTCGGTCGGTCGGTATGTGGGTGGGCAGGCAGGCAGACAGACAGACAGATTAGATAGATTAGATAGATAGATAGATAGATAGATAGAGATAGATAGATAGATATCGGTACGTCGGTCGGTTGGTCGGTGGGTGGGTGGGCAGGCAGACAGACAGACAGACAGATAGATAGATAGATAGATAGATAGATAGATAGATATCTGTCGGTCGGTCGGTCGGTCGGTATGAGGGTGGGTGCGCCGGCAGGCAGGCAGACAGACAGACAGATAGATTAGATAGATAGATAGATAGATAGATATCGGTACGTCGGTCGATCGGTCGGTGGGTGGGTGGGCCGGCAGGCAGACAGACAGATAGATAGATAGATAGATAGATATCGGTAGGTCGGTCGGTCTGTCGGTGGGTGGGTGGTCGGGCTGGCAGGCAGGCAGATAGATAGATAGATAGATAGATAGAATAGATAGATAGATATCGGTAGGTCGGTGGGTAGGTGGATGGGTCAGCCGACCGGCAGACATTCAGACAGACAGACAGACAGACAGATAGATAGATTGATTGATTGATTGATTGATTTCCACCAGAAACCGGGCCTTGTCAGCTAGTTTATTTATATAATCACGTTTCATGAAAGAACCCACATTTGGAGACGCCTCTGAATCTTCACGCTGTTTGTTTGAAAACGAAAGTCACGTGAAAATTTTGAATAATTTGGGTCGAATCTTGGGGAAGCTGTAAAACTGTTAAAATCATGGTCGTAATCTTTAAGTCATAATTAATATACCGTATATAAGCTAACTTTAAAATCTGCTGTAAAATCTCCAGAACAAAAATTGTTTTGTTGGGTGGACATAATGATAACGTTATATACTAAATCTCATCATTTTATCTCAGCCCGTTACTGAGATATTGAATTTTATATTGAGGCAACCAAAAAAAAACACACTATAGCTGTATTTGCTATAGGATAATTGTTACCTTTTATACATAAGGTAATTTATTGTACATCTTGTCTGCTTGTAGTTACCTATAGGGAATGAAGAGCGACTGTCAAAGCTTCCAGCCCTTGATTGGAAGGAGTTTACAGTGGAAACTGCTGGCAGACGTATTGCTGCAGCAGACATCCAGTTGTCTTCTTTAGGTAATATTAGCTGCAATATTGTTTGTTTTATTATTTGTGGTAGAAAAATAACTGTCAGTTCTGCTGTAACTAGATCCTCTTCTTCTTTCTTCTTCCAGTGCAGACATTGGCGATCATGCCTCTCTAATCCTGTATTCTATCTAATATTGTGTTGATGCTACTTATATTATTATTTATTGCTCAACTGGTTAAGCTTCCCATATCTTTCTCTGCCTCACTTGCATATTTTAATTGCCCACATAGGGCTAATTTCTCTATTCCACATTTTCTGTTGATATTATATTGTTCCCTTAATTTCATTTGTCTTTTTTCCTTATGGCTTTTGTGAGTGTTAAAATAACGCCTGCAGATGTTAACTTTTCAGTGTTAGTTTTCTTTTTTGTCCAAGATATGCTTAGCATTCTTCTCAAATTAGCACACCTCTACTGTCTATAACTACATCACTTCATATTAATTGTCAATACAGCATTTTATGTTGGATGTCTTTGGTTTTATTGAACTTGAAAAATTGCAATAGGTTGTAATATCTTGGAGTAATGTCATCATAGGATGCAATTACAGGGACAATGGTTAGGATAGCCTACCCTGAATGGGAACTGCTGTCACAGAAAGCAATCGTGGCATATTCTAAGAACTATTGTAAAGAACATCATAGCTCAAAAAACAATATTAATGAGAACAGTGAACAACTTCACAAATTATTTGGCAGCATCTGAGACACTGAAGAAATACCAGCAGACTGGAGAGAAGGATATCTGGTGGTGCTGTCAAGGGAAGAGGAGGGGACCAGCAGAAATGCATAAATTATAGAGTATTAATGTTATTGTCAGTTCCAGGGTAAATATTAAGCAAGATCATTCTGAGAAGATTAAGAGATGCCGCTGACAAACAACTAAGGTATGAAAAGGCAGGGTTTCAATCAACCAGATAGTCACATTTGTATAATAATAGAGCAAAGCTGAACTACATCCCACTTTATATTGGATTTGGGGACTATTAAAAGGTCATTGACAGCATTGATAAGGAATTCCTTTGTAAACTAAGGCACAATGGGATCCCACAGAAAATCACTAACTTAATGAAGGCACCATATAATGACATGAAATGAAATGTTCTTCATGGGGGATAACTAACAGATACATTTTAAATAAGGACAGGAGTTAGATGTCCATACCTATTGTCACCTTCACTGGTTAACAGATTATTCTCATTGCACATTGAACTGTTAGTTCCTGAAGAGCAAAAACAGCACAGAACTAGCTGACCTAAGAGCAGCACTCCATGGTCTATGCCAGAAATCCAAAAAAGTTCTAATACAGTGGATCCCATCTCATTGCAGTATACCTGGAAATGAAGAGGCTGACAGACTAGCAAAAGAGGGTGGACGACTTCCACAGCCTGACATAGACATAACCTATAATGAGGCAAAGAGGTTTATAAAAAGCACTTATGGAACCAAATGGGAATCAGAGCATCCAGGCCACCAGAAGGATGACGCACATTACAAACTCGACCAAAGAGAACAAGTAGCAATCTTCAGGCATGACATAACAGGCTGAAATAACTTGTTCAATAAACTAAAGATAGGAGATACCGATGAATGCAATTGTGGAACTGGTAAAATGACAGCTAATCATTTGCTGCAGGAGTGCCCAATATATGCAGAACAGAGAAAGATATTTTGGCCCACACCTGCTTCATTTGAGGACAAGCTCTATTGAGATATCAACAAGCTCAAGTTGACCGCAGCTAACTTTAACTACATTCAGGTTGACATCTAAAGGTGCATGAAGAAGTACTTAGACTGCCACACTTCATACCACAGGTATGTTGGTTACAAAAGCGTCCCAGGGGCATGAAATGGAATATTGCTTGGATAGCAAATCCATTGCGTAGAAAGTCCGAACCAAAAGCTCCAAAAAATGTGTGGGCTTCATAAAAGGTGGGAAAAGTGTCCTAGTGGCACAAAATGGAATATTGCTTGGATAGCAAATCCATTACGTGGAAAGTCCGAATCGAAAGCTCACTGTGTGGATGTCATCTGCAGACTGCATTCTTCTGGTTTCCGGAAGAACAGCCTATGGTGAACGGAAGGCCCAATATACGGAAGTGAGGCTAAGCAGCCATGTGCAGGACGTGACGATTCCTTGGGTGAGCCCAGTACCAGAGCGCTGTGTGTATGAAAGCCTCCTTGGATGGCGGGGAATGCCCATGGTCTGCCCCTGCCTTCCCTTGAGTGCTGACCAGGATGTCTTTGGCTGTTCTATATGGACCAGCTGGGATGGGGGATAACACCACAACAGTGAGAGTCAAACGTCCTAAGAAACCCCGGGAAGGTTAACCCGGTCAACAAATGCCCGCAGAAGTCGGATGTGTCGACCTAACGGCTCAAGAATGCAGCTCTGCTGTAAACAGGCACAACGCAATCACGTCCGAAAAAAAGTCCGGATGAACGCAGAAGAAGAAGATGAAGAACTGTTAGTTCTGAGATCCTCTCCTCAGTATGTCCATCAGCAATTGCAACAGACGGCAGCAGTTTGTGTTGGTTGGATCTTCTTACTTACTATAAATACTGAGTTGATTGCAACATCTTGTGAAGGAGATGCATCTGTTATTCTTGTAAGGCCATTCTGCAATTTAATTATTGCAATCATTCCATATCTCCCTGTTTTCAGTTTATTTTGCTATGTTAGTAATGTAAGTTGATTTCTATAGATATTGTTTAGTTAGGTTATTTCGGTAGAGTATTTCGGTATTACTATGTTGGATTAACTTTTTGTCAAGATATATGTTTTATTAGTCCCAAAATGTCTCCTACTGAAAATTCCAAATGTACACTTCACAGGATGGGTTTCTGTAAGACTCAGAAAAGATGACCAAGTCCTGATTAAAGCTTACACGCCAGGGAAAATAGGTCTTCATCTTCGTACTCCAGCTTTGATGCCTCAATTTATGCAGTTCATGGGGAAAAGAATAGGGAAAACCCAGTTTTTTCAAACAAGACCTCCTGGCTCAGCAATGACAAATGAAGACTTGAAAGTGAAAGATGATTTTTAGAAAGATACAGACATTTGAACATAGATTTTACTTTTGTGTTCATATTGGTATTCAGTGTATTTGGGTGCTTTAATAACAGAAGATAGAAGATGTATGAAGGAAGTTCAGATAAATATTGAATAGCCCACGCAAAACCAGCATTTCACAAGTTGAAAAACATTCTCTACAATTTATCTTTGTCAGTCAAGTTGAGGACAAGAGCTCTCAAGAACTTTATTAAGCAAGTCCTGATGTATAGAAGCAGGTCATGGACAATTACAAACCAGTAAGGAATTGTATGGAAGCATCAAAGATGTGGTTTTGCAGAAGAATTAAAAGAACACTGTGGATGGACAGGAGTAGCAAAGAAGATATCATGAAAGTGAACTCACAAAGAGAACTGGTTACTCGCATCAGAAGAAGACAGTTCACATTCTTTGGATGTGTTATGAGAAGGGGAAAAATGGAGTATGACATCACAACAGGAAAGTTTGAGAACGGGATAGGCAGGGGAAGACCAAGAGAGAAGATGTCCAACAATTTGACATCGTAACAAAAAGGTACATTCGTATTAGAAATGACTGGCAAAAACACGAGACATAGGGCTATTGTCAGACATGATCACCAACGCCACATGGCATGGACTATAAAAAGAAGCATTTTTACACTTGTGAATCGGAGCATCAGTTTCAATTTCATTTACATGATGTTATAAAGGAGGGAATTATTTTTTCACATTTGTATGAAGACGGGATTTTTAGAAAATTGATAATCATTGATAACTAGCAAAAATAAAAGCAAACGTCATCAGATGAGAGTTGCATGAAACTGTTTTAGGTAATTCTCGATCGCATATTTATTAACTTAATTACTAACGCAAGCCACTGAAGGCAGCTCTATGATTTATCCATTGGGGTTACACATCACTGACAATGTCCATCTTTTTGTAACTCATCCAAATCAGATCCATATTTTTAAAATGCCACAGGAAATGACCTTTTCGAACAATGGAATTATGTTGAACATATAAAATTGTTACAATTATATTTTCATGTTTTAAAGCTGTGTGTTGTTTTTTAATTCATCTTTAAAGTGTTTTTGTTGAACACTTTTTAAACTCACATTGTAATAATTAAGATATCCACAAAACTAAATAAACGATTCAGTAACTTAAGTTATTTAGATTGAGACATTTATCTCCAAAATGATATAATTATATCATTTAAAAAGTATGTTCTACTTCTTTTGAGAGGAGTGGGCCACACCCAGTTAAGCACTTAACATGTCTGTGTGTCAGACTTCTCATGCTAGTGTGTAAGGTTTGCTTCCTCTAGACAGACCCCATCCAGTGTAATGGATCCACCTCCTTGTGGCTAGGTTGTCTTTCCTAACAGTTGTGTCTGGTCCATAGCCTTATTGCTTACCCTTTGCGATTCCCAGCTATCATTGAATTTTTAATGTGCACAACTTCTGTTTTTTTTTTTTTTTGGCCCTTATCAGAGCAGACTGAATATCCTCCGTGTATTCAGGCCTACAAATGTGATGGTCCTAATACTTCACAGACTCATATTCCTGTTTTGGGATTATTTTGTTGTTGTTGCTGCTGCTGCCATATTTAATGTCAAGTTAGGAAGAACTTGGTAGCAATAGAGATGTAGTTGCTGAGACGAATGTTGCAAATTTCTTGGACTGCCAGAGTAACTAACAACAACTGCCTGAAAGAGGCTAATGGAACTAGAATATTATATTCAACAAGAATGAGACAAACAGCCTTCTTTGGTCATAGGATAAGAAGAGAAGTGCTGGAGAACATCGTGACAACTGGAAAAATCAAGGAGAAGAGAAGCAGAAGCGACCAAGAGAAATGATGCTGGATGAACTGAGATGATGGCATGGAGCAGAGTTGATCCAGAACCCCAAAGACCGAGATCTGTAGAGAGACTTGAACGTCTATAACGGCTGACAAAACACTTGATGATGATGATAAGTTATGCATGCTGTTTGTATCCATTTATTGTAAGTTACAATAAATAGTTTATTATTCAGGCTTTTTATCTATCCGCTTCATATGATCTAAAATATGTTATGCATATTGCTTGCTTCCTGTTTCTTGTGAGTTAAAATATGTCATATGTTATTTTCATCCTGTTTCTTGACGGTTACAGTTTGTCATGTCTGTTATTTGCAGCGTATGACATGGCATACATTCACCTGTATTTGAAAGTGAAAGAAGAAAATAATTATTTAAATAGCAGGATGATCCCTAGCTGGGAACAGGAACGTTGCTGCATTACATTCATCCAACTAGGGGAGGGGTTTGTCTATAATGAATCAATCACTGTGTCATTAAACAGATATAGAATACCACTTTGATTTTACTTGTATTATTTGTCTTCTGTTTCGGGTGACTAGTCTTGAGCAACACAGTTGCAGACGATTTGAAGCAGACCGCCTGGTATTGGTTTCCAAACAGCGCTGTGAGTACCGGTCATTCAGAAAGCAATGACAAACTACTGAACATAAACTTCCCAGGAATCACAAACAGCTAAAAAAAATGCTGGGGTTGACTGCTATATCCTGTAAAGGATATGCAGCTAACTAGTCTGGAGCAGACACTGGTGATCATGACATTTCAGTCCTCTTTCATTTGGTATTGCTGATATTATTATCATTTGTTGTCCAGCTGTTTAAGTCTTAGTCTTTCTTTAACTCTCTTAATATTTTCCTTCATAAGACAAATTTATTTATTCTACCTCTTCTGTTGATTTGAGACGGTTTTGATCAGTGGTTTTTGTAACGCTTGCAACCCTCAGTACTTCAGCATTTATTTTCCCCACAGTCCAGGATATTCTCGACAGTTTTCTTTAAAACAAAACACATCTTCACTTCAAGACCATGAAACAAATTATGAAACAACCGAGATGGATAACCTTGTCAACAAGTGGCCAAAGAAGTCAGATGTACCAGGCAAATGGCTCAAATATCACAGCTCTGCAGTAAACTGACATAATGTAGTTAGTCCAGAATGGGGGGGGGGGGGGGGGGGTGTGTGGTACCCTTTGGTAAGGATGACTCTCATGTCCTCTTCAGGACTCATCCCCCAGTTGTCCAAGCCTGACATCCCGCTCACGCCTGTGGCTCCTAGTAGCTGTCAGCATGCGACAGCGGCCACTCCCCGGGCATCAGCTCTGAGAGGCTGGCTAAACCAGGCGTGGGTTGCCGATTTAGTGTCAAACCAAGCTGTAAACTAGGATATGCCTACCAAGCATGTGAAGACAGGATTCGGCAGACTGCGCGGATGACATCACTGATGATGCAACGGACAAGACAGTGTTTACCTGCAAAGCGTTGTGGAACGTAATGAGCACGGCAAGGCACGTAGAGCGCCCTGGTCATCCACTGCACCTGTATTCGTCTCCAGTCGTCTTGACTTGTCTTGCCGATGGACTCAGGTGAGAGAGTGAGGTCGACGAATTGCGCAACTCTTCCTCACTTTCAATTCATCGCGCAAGTCATTCTTCATCCAACTTCATATATCACCTTCAAGCCCTGTGGCGATGGGCGAGCGGCAAAGCGGCAGGCGTGGGTACGCTGGCAGCCGTAGTCGCAGACCTGCACACAGGCGGCTCAGGCCAAATGGTCTCTTCTACTGACCCGAGCAGCAGTGGGATTCGGCAGCCCCCTGAGTGACTAAGCAGCCCTCTATAGGAAAGCACTGCTCAGCTCCATAGCATGATGAAGGGGCTAGAAAAGGTGCCCTAAACATTGTCTGCCCCATCATTACCTAACCAGCTAGCCGCAGTTGGTGGGTACCCTATAAGAGGTCAACATACAAACAAAGTAAAAACAGGTAAAGCTAAAAGAGCAAATCATATTCCCTTGACAATCGGAACTTGGAATGTACGCACCCTACTTGACAGAGACAATGTGTCAGGCCCAGAGAGACGAACAGCACTGATTGGGAGAGAGCTGGGCAGGTACAGCATCGACATTGCAGCCTTGAGTGAGACACGACTTGCAGAAGAAGGTCAAATCTGTGAAGTAGGTGCCGGATACACATTTTTCTGGAGTGGAAGGAAAAGCGAGGAAAGACGCCAATTCGGTGTGGGATTTGCCATTAAGTCGACCCTCGTTGGCAAACTAGCTGAATTTCCGAAGGTTATAAATGACAGGCTTATGACTATTAAGTTACCCCTGCTGAAAGGAAAGCAACATGCAACCATCGTGAGTGTCTACGCACCAACCATGACAAATGAAGATGACGCCAAAAAAACAAGTTCTATGAAGACCTGTACAACGTATAAATATCCGTTCCCAAAGGAGACAAACGTATACTCCTTGGGGACTTCAATGCCAGAGTAGGCAAGGACATCGCCTCTTAGAGTGGCATCATTGGAAAGTGCCGAGTCGGAAATTGTAACAGCAATGGGCTCCTCCTCCTTCAGACCTGTGCCGAACACGATCTCCTGATCACCAACAAAGTTTTCCGTCTTCCCACGAGAAATAGAACATCATGGATGCACCCTCGCTCGAAACACTGGCACCTCATTGACTATGTCATCGTTAGGAGGAGAGACAGACAAGACGTTCGGGTGACAATATCCATGTGTGGTGCCGAATGTTGGACAAACCATCGTCTCATTATCTCGAAAATAAACATACACATCAAACCACAACGGCGTCCTCAAGGGGTAAAACTGAAAAACAAAACAAAAAAAAACTAAATGTCACCCGCCTAAACAGCAGAAAAATGCAGCTGTCGTTTGAAAACATGCTGGAAGACCGCCTCAAGCCAAATGCTGCAGCTAAACAGGATGCGGAAACAGAGTGGAGAGCCCTAAAGGACATAATTTACAACACGGCCTCCCCCCCCCCCCCCGATGTGTCTCCACCTTGCCGTTTTGGGGGAGCTTGAGTGTCCCACTGACCCCAAGCGCTGTGCCGATGGATATTAACTACATATTGGACAGCTCTTGGGATAGGGACCAGACTAAGAGAGATACAACCTGCTGTCCTGCAGGTAGACTGAGGATAGCAGTCTAAATCAGGCGAACAATGCCAATAATCTTAGTACGGATACAACCTCTAAGGCTCTCAGCCGAGGGGTATGGCCTCTAAGCCATAAACCTTCGGATGTGAGAGCCTGGCCGACTTACCTACATCAAAATTGAGGTGAGGTGCTGAGCACGCTACATGCTTGGTGCAGATACTCGATCAAAGGCTCTTAGCTGGGGGATATGAGGGATCCACGGATGAGAGGGCCTGGCCGTTTCTCGCCCACAGACGCACGGAGGTAAGGTGCTGAGCCAGCAGCACATGTAGCCTACCTCGTGAGCAAGAACTAGAAGGTGGAAAAACACCTCGGTCGCACGTTCCGATGAAAGTCTGTAACCGTACTCATGTAGTGAGTGTAGTCAAAGGTGAAAGATTGTCTCGTTGACACGAAAGGGAACGCTTGGCTAGCGAATCCATTACGTGGCAGCCCGAAGCAAAAGCCTGCTGAGTGGAAGTCGAAATAATAGTCTAACTTGCCTCGAAACCCGAAGAAGGCTAACCTCATTAAAAGATACCCGCCGAAGACGGAAGTGCCAGCCTACGGGCGGCAAAATAAAAGTCCGAGTGAAATGTCTTTTGGCCGGAAAAGCTCTAATTAGTCTTCTCTCGTGCTAGGAACAGCTACCTAGTTTCCGAATGCCGCGCTTGTTCGGAACAGCTCTCTCTGACTTGGTAGTTTTCCGAATGTCCGACGTGTCTGGAACAGTTCTGATGGCCAAAAAGACAAGCACATGTCCGAATCGAAACTCGCTGAGTGGATACCAACTGCAGACCAGTCTTGTTTGTGCGGGAACGGCCCGGGGGGAACGAAATGCCCAATATATTGAAGTGAGGAATTAAAGCAGCCATGAGCAGGACGTGACGACTCCCTCGGTGAGCCCAGAACCAGGGCGCTATGTGTCGGCCCTGCAATTATGGAAGCCACCCCGGATGGTGCAAAATGCCATGGACTGTCCCTGCCTTCCTTTGAGGGATGACCGTTAAGTCTTCGACCGTTCCAACTTGGCCAGCTGGGTTGTGGACGGTACCGCAAAAGTTAGAGTCTCCCAGGAATGCTACCTGGTAAAAAAAAAAAAAAAAAAAGCACGCTTAAGTCGGATGTGTTGGCCTACGGGTTTCGGCCCAAGGGCGCATAACTTAGACACACCGCAATCACATCTGGAAAAACAAAACACACTCCGGATGAACACAAAGAAGAAGAAGAAGATTTACAACACGGCTATGGAAATCCTGGGTCCATCCCCCCGAAAGCATAAAAAATTGTTTGATGAAAATTCTGAAGACATTAACCAATTGTTGGCCGAGAAACATCTTCTCCTCAAGGCACATTTGAACGACCCGAAGTAAAAAAAAAAATGCCTTCAATAACATTCGGAGAGTAGTGCAGCAGAAACTTCGGCATATGCGAGACTCCTGGCTGAGCAACAAAGCTGATGAAATTCAAGGCTTTGCTGACAGACATGATATGAAAAACTTCTACGACTCACTGAAAGCGGTCTATGGTCCTACATTATCAGCCATAGTTCCCTTCCTCAGTGCAGATGGGGGAACATTGGTCACCGATAAGAAAGAAATCCTTCAATGCCTGGCAGAGCATTTCAGCAACATCTTAAATGCAACTTCCTTCTTCGATGATGAAACCATCAACTGCCCTCCTCAAGTTCCCACTAATTTATACACTTGATGACCTGCCAACTATAATGGAACTAAACAAAGCCATCCAGCAACTTTCAAGTGGAAAGACACCTGGTCCTGAATCCATCCCAGCAGAGATATACAAGGCAGGTGGGCCGGTCCTAATAGAGCAGTTTCGCCAAGTCTTTACAAACATATGGGTGAACGAGATCATGCCACAAGATTTCAAGGACGCGTCAATAGTCCACCTTTACAAACGTAAAGGAAATCGTCAATCATGTGACAACCACCGAGGCATCTCCTTGCTGTCAGTCGCAGGGAAGATACTCGCCAGAATTCTTCTCAATCGCCTCACGCCCATCTCGATCAAGGTCTTCTTCCTGAGAGTCAATGTGGCTTCAAAAAAAGAACGAGGAACTGTTGACATGATTTTCGTTGCAAGGCAGCTGCAAGAGAAATGTCAGGAAGAGAACTCTGAAATGTTCTCCACTTTCATTGACCTTACCAAGGCTTTTAATACAGTCAGCAGAGAAGGACTGTAGAAGATTATGGTGAAATATGGCTGTCCACAAAAGTTTGTCCAAATCGTAAGGCTATTTCATGATGGTATGCAGGCAAGAGTACAGGACACTGGTTAACTATCTGAGCCCTTTCCTGTCACCAATGGAGTGAAGCAAGGATGTGTGCTGGCACCAACACTGTTCAGTCACATGTTTTCAGCTATGCTGACGAATGCCTTCGAGAACAATGACATTGGAATAGACATCAACTACCGCATGGATGGAAAGTTGTTAAATCTCAGAAGACTGAAAACCAAAACCAAAACTAACAGCGACACCGTCAGAGAACTGGTGTTTGCTGATAATTGCGCTCTATATGCCAACTCAGAGGCAGACATGCAACACAATGTTTCAGCTTTCTCATATGCCTGTGCCGACTTTGGGCTCAATATCAACTTGGAGAAGACTGTAGTTATTTACCAGCCAGCTCCAGGGAATAATCACACCGTCCCGAATATCAAGGTGAACGGTCATAGACTAAGTGTTGTGGATACATTCACCTATCTTGGCAGCACTGTGTCACAAGCTGCAGCAATTGATGACGAAGTGAATGCAAGAATCTCCAAGGCCAGCGCGGCCTTTGGCAGACTGTACCAGAATGCATGGGACAGAAATGGAATAAGCCTGGAAACAAAGCTGAAAATTTATAAAGCAGTTGTATTGTCGACACTGCTATATGCTTGTGAAACATGAACTGTTTATCAGCAACATGCTAGGAAATTAGACCACTTCCACACAGCCTGCCCTAGGAAGATATTGAAGATTAAATGGCAAGACAAGATCCCAGAAACTGAAGTTCTAGAAAGAGCATCCATGCCCAGTATCCACGCTCTACTAATGAAAAATCAGATTCGCTGGGCTGGTCACTTAACCCGTATGCCAGATCACAGGCTACCTAAACGATTTTTTTTTTTTTTTACGGCAAGCTGCGTTGTGGTAAACGCTCCCAAGGCGGCCAGAGGGAACGCTTTAAAGACACTCTGAAAATCTCACTTAAAGCTTTTGGAATTCATCTTGACACCAGGGAGACTGATGCTAAAGACCGTAATTCGTGGCGTATATCACTACATAAGGGTGCAGTCACGTATGAGGCAACCAGGACTGCAAGAGCTGTGAAGAAAAGGCTTGACAGAAAAACCACTGCAGGAGATCTTCCTCCTGGAACTTCAAGCATTGTTTGCCCACATTGTCAAAGAACATTTCAAGCCAAAATAGGCCTTATCAGCCACCGTAGAACTCATGGCTCCATACTTTCAACCCCACTGGATGAAATGAATGGTCATCATCATTCTTGATGGACAAACAACAGTCCAGAATAAAACACATTGGACGGACGAAGAAGACGACTTTCTAAATACTAATGACATATCTATAAGAAACTTTTCAAAATCTAATGACATATTGTATAAAAATACTTTCCTAAATACTAATGGAATTGGAAGGATACTGACATTTCAGATTATGTCAAAGCTTATAGGCAAGGGGGAGACCGGGCGCAAAAGTTGGGGAAAACAGTAATCGACGGGTGCACATAGATGAGTTGTAACATCAACCCAGATAAGGTGACTGTGTTACGATGCGCACTGGACAACAGGATTGTTAAAACTAATAATGTCCCAGGTCTCAATAAACGGCAGAAATGTTAACAAAGTAGCCTAAGGCAGTGCTTCTCAAACGTTTCACTTTCGCGGACCGACATAAAATTTTCCTTTTGCACCAGGGACCGGTGCGTTAAAAAAAAAAAAAAAAAAAAATTGCTCCTTGTAATCTGGAATTTTATATGACATCAATATACATTTTAATATAAATATAAGATTTAACTTAATTGTGGGTGTTGTCCCGGTGAGCTAAATACTACTCCATAATATTATTGGATGATGGTGATTTATTTAATGGTGATCCAATTTTCATAGTAAAAATTTTATTGTAGAGATTTATAAATCAAAAAATTTTTCAGATGTCAAAACTACATTTTAGGTCTTCTTGTAAAGATGTGTATACTCGTATACGCCGACAGTAAAGAACACCAATCTATATCTATAAAAGAGACTGTATGTATGTCCGTTCTTTATGCGTTCGCGAACGGTCCATCCGATTGAGATGAAATTTTCTATACGTTTTCTTTTCATTCCTGTGCAAATTTCTGTCATAGTTTTTTAGTTTTTTTTTCCGGCTACTTACTTACTAAAATGTAATATTTCATTTTTCATTATAATTTCTATATATAGCAAGGGGACTTAACTCTAGAAAAGTTATTTCAAGGGGCATAACTTTTAATAACATTTTTATATACTTTATAGTCATATTGTTGCATCGTTTTCAAAGATTTATAAACTCTTTGTCTATAGTTATTTACATGCATATGAGTTATAATAAATAATGATATAATCTTTAAGGCATTTTCAAAGTTTTCATAAAATAATACATAATGCATAACATTGTAACTCATCTTTTTATGCTTAAAGAAGTTATCTACAGTCATGTAGGTGATTAAAAACAGTTTTCATTAAAAAATAATGGATGGTGTGTGGAAGGACATTCTTTTAAGTTACTGTGTGAATTTAATGAGACGCTCCCCGCCAGGAGCTGGGCGAAGCCACGCCGGGTCAGATAGATAGACAGACAGACAGACAGATAGTCGGGAACGGGAGCTTATATGACTACTTATATGAATTAAAGGATGCTCCCCACCAGGGACTGGGTGAAGCCGGGCCGGCTCAGACAGACAGACATACAGACATATAGACAGACAGACAGACAGACAGACAGATAGTCGGGAACGGGAGCTTATATGACTACGTATATGAATTAAATGAGAAGCTCCCCACCAGGGACTGGGTGAAGCCGGGCCGGGTCAGACAGACAGACAGACAGACAGATAGACAGACAGACAGACAGAAAGATAGACCGACAGACAGACAGACAGACAGACAGACAGACAGATAGTCGGGAACGGGAGCTTATATGACTACGTATATGAATTAAATGAGATGCTCCCCACCAGGGACTGGGTGAAGCCGGGCCGGGTCAGCCAGACAGACAAACAAGCAGACAGACAGACTGATAGATAGATAGATCCCCTCCAGGGTCTGGGCGAAGCCGGGCCGGGTCAGCTAATATAAAATAAAACTAAAATATCTTGGAAAGTGATACCAAATCAGATTTTAAACAAGCTGACTAAGTTATGTATGTTGTAATAAAAATGATTTAATGATCAGCTGCTAACAGTAACTATTTAATGCGAGGGGTGGGCCTGTTTATCATTTACAAGCTTAACAAATCGTGGCTCGATTGTAGACAGCCTCGATTGTAGACGGCTACAACGGGGCTATGGTTCGCCATCTGGAACGCACTCCCAATGGTCCGATTTTTTTAGCTAAACCGGCGACTGCCTATAGTGTTTTTTTTTTTTTTTTTTTTTTGTTGCCTCAATATAAAATTCAATATCTCAGTAACCAACTGAGGGAAAATGATGAGATTTAGTATATAACCTTATCATTATGTCCACCCAAAAAAAAAAAAATTTTGTTCTGGAGATTTTACAGCAGATTTCAAAGTTAGTTTATATACGGTATATTAATTACGACTTAGAGATTACGTCCATGATTTTAACAGTATTACAGCTTCACCAAGACACGTCCCCACATTTTTTAAAATTTTCACGTGATTTCCGTTTTGAAACAAACAGCGCGAAGATTCAGAGGTGTCTCCAAATGGGGGTTCTTTCATGAAACGTGATTATATAAATAAACTAGCTGACATCTTCTATTTCCTGAGCTATATAAATTACTAGCTGACCCGGCCCGGCTTCGCCCAGGCCCTGGCGGGGATCTATCTATCTATCTATCTATCTATCTATCTATCTATCTATCTATCTATCTATCTATCTATCTATCTATCTATCTATCTATCTATCTATCTATCTATCTATCTAATCTATCTGTCTGTCTGTCTGTCTGCCTGCCTACCTGCCTGCCGGCCGACACACCCACCCACCCACCGACCGACCGACCGACCGACCGACCCACCCACCCAGTCAGCCAGCCAGCCAGCCACCCACCTACCTTTCTGCCTACCTACCTACCTACCTATCTACCTACCTACCTACCTTTCTGTCTGTCTGTCTGTATGTCTGTTTGTCTGTCTGTCTGTCCGCGCTATTAAATATTGATAAAAGTTACAGGAAAAAACGTCTGGACCATGTGTTGAAAGAGGAAGAGGACTATTGGAGAAAGGATGGATTGAATTTTATGCAACCGAGAGCAATCATCAACCTACTGGAATCGTCCGACACAGATTAAGGTCTGAGCAGATCGCATACCTTAATCTACGTACACACTTACTGGGATATTTTGCTCCAACTTTTCAGACGAATTGCAGACCCTAAACATTACAGCATCAGCATCAGCTGAAGAAACAAGAAGGAAATGAAAAATAAGGTAAGAAATATATTCCTTCTACTTTCCTGTTAATTTACAAATTATTTACCCGGTGCCTCTGTAAATTCTCTGTCTTTACTAATATTACACATTGCACCCCTCTCGGGAATCTCCGTGGTGAAGTGGTCAAGCCATCTGACTCGGGCTCCGAAGGTTGTATGTTCGATTCCGGGCCGCGTCCTTCATTGCACGAGTGCATTTTTTCGGAGACTCCCGAGGGTCGTCGCTGGAACTACGGAGTTCGTGCTTTGTGCGACGCTTTCTGCGCTGCGGAAAGAAACTGAGCCATATGGGATAAAAACCCGGTGCAATGCAGCCGACCCTGTCGGTTTTAAGCTAGTTCTTTCATTGCACCCACTCCCATACGAATCCGGATACGCCTTTGTGTGTCATCAGAATTGACAGGTCTCCCATTACCGTAAAAATAACTTTGTTAACGAGAAATCACTAGTTGCTCAGCAAAACATCAAAGGAATGTCGCCGCTTTCAATGATTTAAGTTGTTTTTGGACCTATCAAAGACATATTCCTTGGGTGGGGGTAAATATAAGACGGCTGTAAAAATTTCATAACGATGCAACAGACAGTTTTCAAAATAATTGATCGTGAATGAAGGCAAACAAATGTGGACATACTATAGCAAGCCCGCAGAGGATCTTCATACTGCTCGTTGAAAAACTAAGAAGTATAAAGTATAAACGGACTGACCCACGTAAACGATGGACGGGTGGGGGGGGGGGGTAAGGGGGGGGGGGATAGCAGAGTCCATGAGATTATCGACACATAACATGAAGCCCATAAGCGGGCACTCTCCCGCTGTTTATACTCCACCTCGACACCGCAAGGTATACGAGGAACATAATGAGAAGTGATGACATGAGATAAAGCCGTACTAGAGGAACATGATGAGATGACATGAGATAAGCCGTACAAGAGGAACATGATGAGATGAGATAAAGCCATACAAGAGGAATATGATGAGATGAGATGACATGAGATAAAGCCGTACGAGAGGAATAAGATGAGATGACATGAGATAAGCCGTACAAGAGGAACATGATGAAATGAGATGACATGAGATAAGCCGTACAAGAGGAACATGATGAGATGACATGAGATAAGCCGTACAATAGGAACATGATGAGATGAGATGACATGAGATAAGCCGTACAAGAGGAACATGATGAGATGACATGAGATAAGCCGTACAAGAGGAACATGATGAGATGAGTTTATTTCGGAGGCAGTCCATGTTTTTAGCTTACCCACGACAGGAAATGAATGGCCAGAAAACGAAAAGAGAAGATCTGAAGTTTTGTTTGGCGATTGTTGGATACACGTGCGGCACTAGCTGTTTTCTCCTACTAACACTTATCTTCCACACCTAGATTATACAACAGTGTCAACATGTCCTTCTCCATGCCAGGCTTGGTAAGCCATTCATTGTTATGAATCGTTTCGGTTTTATATTAATTATTGCCCAGTACAACATATCCAGGCGAACCGAACCTTTTGCCGTAGCGAGCCCTATCTTATCATCATTTTAATTTTGAGTACTGTATTTACAAATGCGACCGCGACAGTAGATAGGCCTTGAAATTCAAAATCTAATGGTACCCCAACGATGCCTGTATGTTACTTCTAAGTGAAGATATTCACATTTTTGTGAAGGTGAGACGAGTTGCGATTTCTAGTGATACACAGACATCATTGAGGTACCATTACATTTTGATTTTCAAGGCCTCATGATGGTGGTGGTCTCATGAGTAAATACTCAAATTTAAAATCTTGATGGTTCATGCTACTAGTACTAATAGTATTAGCATATATAGAGAATAATAAAAATTGGGTTTTTACTTATGAAATCATCACAGTTAGATACAGGTTGACAAGATAAATCCAACGGTATCTCAATGAAGACTACGTTAATTTTAAGTGGAGTTATTATTAGCATTATTATAGTCAATATGAGATTTTTGAGAAGAATACTCAATGTATCAAGAAAATATAAGTATTATAAGATCAGAAATGAAGAAATCAGGACTAAAGTGGGGGTTATAGCTGCACTAGAATTTATTAGAAGGCAGCAAGTCTAATGGTTTGGCCATGCAAGTAGGTTACTAACTAACAGTATACCACAACAAGCAATGATGTACAGACCAGAGGGAAGCAGAGGAAGAGGCCGACCACGCAAACGATGGACGGAGGGAATAATAACAGAGTCCATGGGAATATCGATACTTGAAGCCCATTAGCGGGCACTCTCCCGCTGTTTATACTTCACCTCGACACCGCAAGGTACAAGAGGAACATGATGAGATGAGATAGTCAATATTAAAAAAATTAGGTTTTTACTTATGAAACAATCACAGCTGGATACAGCTTGATGTGACGAATCCAACGGTATCTCAACAAAGATTGTAGGTCAGTTCTAAGTGGAGCTATTAAATATATTTGTGTCATGATCTACAACCAGGAAGTGCAACGGAATCTACACCTTTTGTGGCCCGTAAATTGGGAGCTGATAAATTCTGCCTTCTATTACTGGCTTGTTTAATTTTAAATGGACAACATAGTACCATATATCATTGCGTCCGGGGTGGCGAGGCCTAACTTGACCTATTATCTATTTTTCAATAGGATGTGCCGTGACCTAATTAACAATTAAAAATGACCGCCAATTGTTTATTATTCATTAAAAGTCTGTCACATTGCTAACAAACCTGGCAAGATGTATATTTTATTGTGCGTTTTGGTATCAGGAAATTAAAGGTCACATTGCTCTTTCGATAAAATGTCAAGAGTATTGATAGGATCGACTTTGTAAGTAAATGTAAGTAAATAAGTTTGTAACTGTTGCATAAATTAAGCAGTCACTTTCGCTAATAATTGATTTCTACTTCTGTTCTACAATTACACTATTCTGTATCTGAAAGTGAGCAATTAATAATTACATACTAACTTTTTAAAAAACCATAACTTGTTTCACAGCATTTTAGTTAAATAAGTATGTACTGCTGTGCTGCTAAGAAAAAAAGTACTCTGTACTTGGTTTAGGTAGACGGGTCTGAAAACTGGCTTTCAAAATTATTTTCAGTCATGTGAAATGGTGAAAAATTATACAAGTACATAGATAAATTACTGCTACAAATGAAACCTAAAATTCTGTTTAATTTTAGTAGTTAAATTGCCAGTTCTAATTATAAATAAATACAGGTCCGCTATAGTTTAAACTTTAATACTATTGTATAGGCAGGAGTTATAAGATAAATTAACTTACTGTTCGTGAATAAACTTAACTAAATTCAAGAGAAGAAAGTTCTAAGCGACAGTCTCTTGCAGCCTAGCAGACAGATTGTTTCCCCCGATCTGTAACATGTATTTTTTGAATACATCGAATCAAAAGCAGACATAGGTTAAAAACCATAAGTGACTGGATGGTTGCTAAATATCTCCTGAGAAAAGAGGCTCCCACCTTTCCCAAACCCATACTCATTAAGGCCGGTAACTGACATTGCTAATAGTATTAGTCCATATTTAGTTTATATACTACATTGACATGCATTTCCTTGGAAGAATCCTGCAAATACTTATAACAGCTAAATTACAAATGCTCTATAAAGCTTATCACATAAGGACAAAATAACCCGAGAAAATGAGAAGATAGAGATTGAGTTAGAGACAGGGAACAACAAGAGAACCATGGTGAATGTGTTGGCAACATAACTGGATGTTCTGTGGTTGAATTTATCAGGAACACTAGAAAAAAAGATGGTTATGGGGGGACAAACTCGTCTGCATGCTTACACTTGACATGGTGAAATGAAAACTTCATAATTTCAGTTTGAGATGGGGTTGCCGACTCTAATAGTCGAAAACTTCAAATTATAGGTATAAATGGATGCTAAATTGAATAATACATACTAGAACAATGCCCAAAGTCTAGTTAAAACGGAATTTACAGGTCTACTTATGTCTTATAAAGACAGTCTGTACTTCAGTATCGACGAGTATAGATTCGTAACACGTGGAGGGAAAAATAATATCCAGTAATCAGTTTGTTTTAATTATCTCGAAATAATCAGGGAATTTAACATCATAAGTGCTCTAAATCTTTGTAAGGTTATTCACGTTTGAAGCAAAGATGACAAAACTTGTTTGTTCAAGTTGTAAGGTGGATGTGTTGTTATTTTACTTTTTTATTTCTGATTTCAGAATGCATCAGAACTACATCAAGTTGGAGCTGCTCTGTCAAATCCTGATGATTTGGGCAACAGTGTAGGCATCATTTCTTTCATTTTCAATTCTAAATTGTTCCTCATGCTTCATTGTTTTATGTTTGTGAGTTTATTAACTGATTCAATCTTCTTCTTCTTCTTCTTCTTCTTCTTCTTCTTCTTCTTCTTCTTCTTCTTCTTCTTCTTCTTCTTCTTCTTCTTCTTCTTCTTCTTCTTCAGCGTTCCGAGCCATTGAGGTTCTTTGCTGCAGATACAATCCGTCTCCATTCGTCTCTCTGGTTGACCTTCTCTTGCCAATCGTTGATTCCAAGTGCTTGTAGGTCTGTATATATATTATCTCTCCACTTTCTTCTTGGTCTACCTCAGGGTCTACGGTCATTTATTTCCTGAGTTTAAGCGAGTTTTGTTTCCCTATTATCTTCCATTCTTTCTGTATGCCCCAGCCATTGTAGATTAGCCTTCATGATACCAGTGATTAGCAGGGACTTAAACAGATCATAAATGTCTTTGTTACTTCTTCTTTTCCACTCTCCACTTTGTGTATCCCTAATGGATCCAAAGATTCGTCTTAAAACTTTGTTCTCAAAGGTTTGTAACAAGGCTTCTTCTCCTTTCGTTGTACTCCAGGTTTCAGAGCCATACAGCATAGCTGGTCTGATCAGTGTTTTGAATATTGTAATTTTGGTGTTACGAGATAGCGCATTTGATTTTAGTAGATGTTGTAGTGCATAGTATACCTTATTTCCAGAGTTGATTCTAGTTTGTATTTCTTCCCTTCTTTTAATGGTCATATTATCTATTTGTATGTGGCCAGATTTTTTAGCCATTCCTTCTCTTGAAATTACCGTATATTCTGTCTTAATCAACCCCATCTGTTGGGCTTTTTCCTTTAAGTGAGTCAATATTTCTAATGTCTTTTGTTCATTTTCCCCTATAATATCTATATCATCTGCATAACCAAGCAGTCTGGATGTTCCTCCAATATCACATTCCTCCTTTACCTTCCTTACAACTTTCTTTAGAGCCAGATTGAAGAGTAGCGGCATAGTGCATCACCCTATTTCAAGCCAGATGTTATTTGGAAAGGGTCTGATTTCCTGCCTTTATATGTTACTATATTATAAGTATCTTCCATGCATAGTCTGGTCATGTTGATTAACTTCCTTGGTATTCCAAATTCCTGCATAGCATTCCGTAGACTATTCCTATGGACACTATCATAAGCCTTTTTAAAATCCACAAAAATGTTATGGAGATCTCTTTTATATTCCCAATTTTTCGTGGCTATTTGTCATAAGATAAATATCTGATCTATTGTTGATCTGTTTTGTCTAAAACCCGCCTGGCAGTCACCTAATATGTCTTCTGAATATTGTTTTAGTCTATTTAGTAATACTGCAGATAGTATCTTATAGCTTGTGGACAGTAGTGATATTCCTCTATAATTGTCACATTGGAACTTGTCTCCTTTCTTAAAGATAGGTATCAATAATGACTCTTTCCAGTCATGGGGTAATTCTTCTGTCCTCCAGATTTTTATTATTAGTTCGTATAGCTTTAGATATAATGCATGGCCACCTGCCTTTATAAATTCAGCAGCAATTCCATCAGTACCAGTTGCCTTATTGTTTTTAAGTCGTGTGATTACATGTAGGATTTCTTCAAATGCAGGTTCTTCAATTTGTGGTTCACACATTAGAGCCTCTTCCTGTGGGAAAGTGTTACTTGGAACTTCACAATTTAGTAATTCAACAAAATATTCTTTCCATGTGTTGCACATTTCCTCATTGGTATTTCAATGCCAAAGAATAATACATTCTTCTTCTTCTTCTTCGTTCATCCGGAGTTTTTTTTTCGGACGTGATTGCGTTGTGCCTGTTTACAGCAGAGCTGCGTTCTTGCGCCGTTAGGCCAACACATCCGACTTCTGCGGGCATTTGTTGACCGGGTTAACCTTCCCGGGGAATAATACATTTGATCTTTCATTTGGAGAGAAGGACAATATACTGCCATACTTGGGTCATCATGTTATTTGTTTTGGTTCATGTATCTTCCACAATTTGAATGCTCGATGCCTGGAAGTTTACATTACACATTCATTTGATTGTGTACCATGTCTGGTCCAAGCCTACTGTTTGTTTGGCACAGAATCAGTTAACATGTGCTGTACAAATGAGTGAACTTACGGGGTATGTGGGCCTGTCGCTCAGAAAGCAATGGCAAACTACTGAGTGTAATCATGCCAAGAAATCAACAATCAGCTGAAAACATTTATTTTATGTGCGGGATGTGAAGTTGCATTCCTGCTCATAGACCACAGATTTTGGGTAGAAGAGTTGAAGCTATATTCTCATCATGCAAGCTGTTAGTAATGGTTTGTTAACATAGTATGTCTCTTTCAGGCTGATGTTGAAATGAAGTGGGCATTGAAGGCTATGGATCATGCAACAGTTCACTACAATGTAAGTATGCACACAACTCTTGGGGATGTAGCAGCAGGAGGTAACTCTGCATTGTTGGAAGTAGTTCCCCAATAGATGAGTTTTAGTGAGGGGGTGGTGGTGGTTTGCAGTTGCATGGTATAAATATTTCTAGGTGATCTGGAATTTTAGAAATCGCATACAGCATGCTGAGGTGTCAGAGGATTGGGACAAAGTCTACATAACGCAAGGTGTATCAATCATCTGTCACCAGAATATCTGGTGCAAACACCTTGGGAAGATTGGCATGAAAGATTCTATCCCATCTAGAGAATACCACACATCTGCCTTGTAACTTTATGAAATATACATGTGTGTGTGTGTGGGGGGGGGGGTGGATGTGTGTGTGTCTGTATGGAGGGAGGGAGGGAGAGACATTGAAGTACACATTCCTTACGTGAGATGCTGTGATCATGTTTAGGCAGCATGTTCGTATCCTGATGTGGGCACACCATAATTTAAAAATTTACCATTGTCTGATGTGTCCTTTAATCTCTATTTCTTTCCTCCTCTTTTATAAGTACCAGTCAATAGCTATGAATTTATTTCTCATGCTGTTTCAGTGATCACAAGGGTTTCCCAACAGTTGATACTTCTGTGCATTACCGTTTCTTTGGCAGCTACAGTCCAATGCTAGGGTTATGGAGAACTGCTACATTTGTTTAGGGTGTATACAAGGGTTTTCAATGCAAGCATGAAATGACTGTTTGAATTATCTTGAAGATACCTACCACTGTGTGGATTATTCTCTTAATGTCTAGTCTGCAAAATTGTTTGGTGGCTCTATGGTTTGTTAACTGAATCACAGCTGCCTTGATTGAGACATCAGCAGCATCTTGTTGGACACATGGACATAGATGTTGTATCCATACATCCAGAGTTGCTCTATAGTTCTTTATCATCGCCCACAAAGGGTTTACATCTGTCAGGATGAGGTTGATCCAGAGACTTTTCTCCTGGCCCTGTGCTAAAGTACCATCTCCATATTGACTGTGTTGTTGAACCTCTTTCCATCTCCAAGCTCATAAACCCGAGAGTTTTGCAAGACCAGTACTGGAACCACTAATCTGTAGAGAGGCTTATTAGGATGTAACCAGGCCAACTAGAACCACTATCTGCATGATTCAGCACAGCACATGGAATGGCGGGAATGATGCCTAGATTGGTAATGTTTCCCCCACAGGTTTAAGGTATTTCAGGACTACAGCCGATGCTCATAGGAAGTTTATAGGAATATTTTATTGTTAATATAAAAGTATACAGGGTATGTTAAAATGCAACGTACACTCCCATGTTCTCAGCATACATGTTATTTATGTCTAACCTGCTGCCTCACAGTGTTACAATTTTGGTAGGGTACTGTTACATCATTGTTGTATAGTGTTTAACATATATAATGTTGATATATTTCATTACTCATCACAGGTGTAATGTTTTCCGTTTACTCTTCAGCTGATTTCGTCTGTGGATGCATCCCGTCTTCGTCTAACTCAAATAGATGATAAAATCTACAAACTTTTTCGTGAGGAGTTTCCAGATCTGAATGTAGCAAAATTACAAGAAGATGACCTGAAAACACCAGAAGCAAAACAGGTATGACATTTTTCTTTTGCTTTATTGGGTCTTCTAAAATCAGTAACAGAAATGGCTATAATTTTGTGTAGAATGCTTCCCAGTCTAAATTTGAAACCAGTAAACCTATACACAAAAGAATATTTATGATGTGTCATTCAGGTGTACACACATTTGTATCCTCGCTGGTGTGAAAGTTTGCGCACTGTGTTGCTGTTATCATACACGACGTCACTGTACATTGGGCATTGCCAAGTGTGCTCAGTCCTCCAAGGCAGCAGCCATCCCAAAGTATCTCTACTGACTGTTCCCACAAGGAATTGGTTGCACATCTCTTGACCTTGAAGAAGGCATTAATGTGCTGGGTCAGGCTTCACTCTTAGGTCATTTGGTCAGGTTAGCATGTCTTGTCGGTAGTCGGCAGCTGAGTCCTTTCTGTGTTGGCTATATTTGCCCTGTCCACGCTTCTTCCCTTTTGTATTGGTGCATTATTTGCCAGCAGGTCAGTGTGTTCATTACCTTCTGTTTCCTCAAGTCTGGGTGTATACATCTAGAGCCAAGTTTCTGAATACTGCTTATCAACTCATAGCAAAGACTGGTGGATATTTTCTGTGTGATTCACATGTTGTAATCTATAGGAGGAAGTTGCAGCACTCATGGGGGGATTACATCGACCACCTTTGCCTCTGGACATTTCCTGGTACCAGTTTTAGGTCAATTTTCAAACATCGGCCTTGATAGGGATTTGAACACATGACAATGCTAGCCACTGCTCTGCCCTGGCTGCCACCATTTTGTGGGACGAGTAAATTCACAAGATTGAACCCTGGCTGTCTGAGTGGAGTAGGTAAAGTAAGGCGGCTCCGTTTTCGGACTTTCGTGGCAGATTGAGAATCTGGTCTGAAGTTCATGCGTTCGTGACCATGTTATGTAAAATTTTTATCTTGGCTACAATAGTTTTCTGCTAAGTTGATTTTGGTCAATATTTCAACTGAGTTGATTGCATTTGTGTTCACAGCATACATCACATTCCAAATGCTTTGATATTGAAGTTTTAGATTTCAGCTTTTAATAAAAATCATTACAGCTTGCAAATGCCGTTTTTTTTTCTTCCTTCTAGAAATGGCGCAACTTTTGTGAGTCTTTCAAGGAAGAAATCGAAGACTACAACCTAGGCACTTTACTCAGGCTGAACTGTGAAGGAGATTACACACCGGAGAACACTACTTTAAGTAAGATGTTGCTTGTTTAGATTGAGTGTACATACACTACTTTAATTAAGCTGTTGCTTGTTTATATTGAATGTACATGGGTACACCGAGTGGTTTAGAGGCAAATCCACTTTTAACTCAAATAGACCTGGTACACACGCCTGTGTTACTGGGGCTTATCAGGGAAGCAAAGGACAATAACACTGTAACCTACCATGTATGTTGTAGGATGGTGCATAAGGGGGTGGGGAGTTTAGCAGCAAAATCCAATCAACCATGCAGGCATGTATGAGCTGGTTGAGGGTCTATGCTCTGTTGTGGGATAAAAGGCAAACAAAGATGGAGGAGGAGAAGACCTGGTTCAATTTACAGTATTTTTTTTTAAACAAAAGATGATGATGATATAATGGCTCGGCACACACCGACCCTAGGGTAAACATCAAACAAAAGATCCTTTTACAGGCCTTGATGTGTATTGGCTATATGATGTCAGCCCCATATTTGTACAGACTAATTGGAACTGGATGGTTGAGGTGTATTGGGTATATGACGTCAGCCCCATATTTGTACAGGCTAGACTAATTGGAAGTCGATGGTTGCGGTGTATTGTGTATATGATGTCAGCTCCATATTTGTACAGACTAGACTAATTGGAAGTCGATGGTTGAGGTGGTCAGTATCATGTCCACCCCATATTTGTACAGACTAGACTAATTTGTAGACTAATTAGAAGTCCATGGTTGAGGTGGTCAGTATCATGTCAGCCCCATATTTGTACAGACTAGACTAATTGGAAGTCCATGGTTGAGGTGGTCAGTATCATGTTAGCCCCATATTTGTACAGACTAGACTAATTAGAAGTCCATGGTTGAGGTGGTCAGTACCATGTCAGCCCCATATTTGTACAGACTAGACTAATTGGAAGTCCATGGTTGAGGTGGTCAGTATCATATCAGCCCCATATTTGTGCAGACTAGACTAATTGGAAGTCCATGGTTGAGGTGGTCAGTATCATGTCAGCCCCATATTTGTACAGACTAGACTAATTGGAAGTCCATGGTTGAGGTGGTCAGTATCATATCAGCCCCATATTTGTGCAGACTAGACTAATTGGAAGTCCATGGTTGAGGTGGTCAGTACCATATTTGTACAGACTAGACTAATTGGAAGTCCATGGTTGAGGTGGTCAGTACCATGTCAGTCCCATATTTGTGTAGACTAGACTAATTGGAAGTCCATGGTTGAGGTGGTCAGTATCATGTTAGCCCCATATTTGTACAGACTAGACTAATTAGAAGTCCATGGTTGAGGTGGTCAGTATCATATCAGCCCCATATTTGTACAGACTAGACTAATTGGAAGTCCATGGTTGAGGTGGTCAGTATCATATCAGCCCCATATTTGTACAGACTAGACTAATTGGAAGTCCATGGTTGAGGTGGTCAGTATCATGTCAGCCCCATATTTGTACAGACTAGACTAATTGGAAGTCCATGGTTGAGGTGGTCAGTACCATGTCAGCCCCATATTTGTACAGACTAGACTAATTGGAAGTCCATGGTTGAGGTGGTCAGTACCATATTTGTACAGACTAGACTAATTGGAAGTCCATGGTTGAGGTGGTCAGTATCATGTCAGCCCCATATTTGTGCAGACTAGACTAATTGGAAGTCCATGGTTGAGGTGGTCAGTACCATATTTGTACAGACTAGACTAATTGGAAGTCCATGGTTGAGGTGGTCAGTATCATGTCAGCCCCATATTTGTTCAGACTAGACTAATTGGAAGTCCATGGTTGAGGTGGTCAGTATCATATCAGCCCCATATTTGTTCAGACTAGACTAATTGGAAGTCCATGGTTGAGGTGGTCAGTACCATGTCAGCCCCATATTTGTACAGACTAGCCTAATTGGAAGTCCATGGTTGAGGTGGTCAGTATCATGTCAGCCCCATATTTGTGTAGACTAGACTCATTGGAAGTCCATGGTTGAGGTGGTCAGTACCATGTCAGCCCCATATTTGTACAGACTAGACTAATTGGAAGTCCATGGTTGAGGTGGCCAGTATCATGTGAGCCCCATATTTGTACAGACTAGACTAATTGGAAGTCCATGGTTGAGGTGGTCAGTATCATGTCAGCCCCATATTTGTACAGACTAGACTAATTGGAAGTCCATGGTTGAGGTGGTCAGTATCATGTCAGCCCCATATTTGTACAGACTAGACTAATTGGAAGTCCATGGTTGAGGTGGTCAGTACCATGTCAGCCCCATATTTGTACAGACTAGACTAATTGGAAGTCCATGGTTGAGGTGGTCAGTATCATGTCCGCTGCCATTACTTTCTAGAGCATTTCCTGCTAGCCATGTTAGGTTGTGTCGACATGAAAGCCCAGGTTGACTGGGCCAAACAAATGTGCCCATACGGTAATTCAAACATACAACCACTGAACTGGCAGGTAAGTGTGCTGGCCACTGTGGTACCGCATCTCTGGATCCCCGGGTAGTGGTTTGAATATATAGTTTTCTTGGATAAGAGTGAAAAGGACAACGACCCGGGTGTATGTTGTCAGTCTCCATCAGCACTTGGAAACTGAAAAGAGTATGCAGCTCCCTCAGGCTAAATTTAATATTTGGAAACCTGCCCAGATAAGAATATTTATAGCATGTGTGACCATGGTGTACATGCTTTACTGACCCGGGCGATGGAGTTTTTGTATTTAGCTGAGGCTCTCCTTGTGTGGCCTATTGGGGGAAACTGAACTATTGATGTACATTGAATGCCTTCTATTTTTTACTGGAAGATTGATATTACTGATTCATGACTGTGATGAAAGTTACCTTTATTTGGGCTAAATCATTGATAGTACTTTTGTAATGATAAGAAACATATAATGGCAGTGGAATAAAGTGGGGTTGGGGGTGAAGAGAGCACACATCCTTGCATACACCTGAATGAATTCACTTTGAAAGGTTTTGATGTAGCTGCCTTTGTTCTTATGCAGTTTCTTGACATATATATAAAAATATTTGCAAACTTTAATAGGATGCTTACTTCTTCTTCTTCTTCGTTCATCCGGAGTTTTTTTCCCCGGATGTGATTGCGTTGTGCCTGTTTACAGCAGAGCTGCGTTCTTGCGCCGTTAGGCCGACACATCCGACTTCTGCGGGCATTTGTTGACCGGGTTAACCTTCCCGGGGGGATGCTTACTGATTCTGTATTCTCTTAGGCAATCCCATAACACATTCCTGTCAGCTCTGTCAAAAGTTTTTTCCTCAACTGTAAAGGCAACTCTACAGGTCTGATCATGTTCAGCTGCTTTTTCTGTTGGATGTCTTAGTGTCTGTAGTGTGTCTTGTTTGGTCTAAAGCTCCCCTGGACCTCTGATGGTTGTTCTTCCAGTAATGGTATTAATCTTTTTTTTCAGTGACTTTGGCGTACATTTTCCCTGTGTCACTCAGTAGTGAGATTTCTCTATAATTAATAGCGTTTCTTATTTCCTTTGTTTTTATACTGGAATGATTGTTGCTGTTTGCTAGTCACCCTGTGTCTTTTGATCTGACCAGGCAGTATGGACAATTCTTCTGACCTATGTTGCCCCTATTTCTCCAGCTGCTTTGATGACTTCTGTGGGTAAATCATCAGTGCCTGTCACTTTGTGCTGTGGTGTAATCTTGTGGTATTTCAGGATCAGGTGCATCTATCTCTGCTTCTGTGTTATTTATCATTTTATAATATCTCATCTGTTTTATTGAAATTAAGCAGGTCTTTAAAATAACTCCATCTGTCTAAGATCATTTTGGGCCTAGTATAAGGTTGCTCTTGTTCACCATTTAATATTTCTGTTGGGTTATATTCCCACAATCTTGTCTTAACCCTTGCTTTATCTGTTCATAATTGTCTTCTTTATTAAGAACAGCCTTAGAGAAATCAAGACCAACTTACAAAGCACATTGGAAAGAGTGCACAAAAAGATCCTCAAATCACCCCTCAACACTTCACTAAAGAAGAGAAGAAGTGATTGGTACATCAGGTTGCTTTTCCGTTGCGCCTTCCTTCTGAACATTTAAGTCCAGCTGTCCGGTGTGTGGAATGAACTAACTTGCTGGCAGCGGACAGGAAGTTTAAGCTTGATCGCAAAACCTATCTGCCACTCTGACCTCTGGTGTGTGTAATAGAGGTGATAATTTACAAAGTCCAGTGGTGAACCAACAAATGTACGCTTATAATAAACTACAGGGACATGCTTAGTCAGGTCAAATTTCACTTCATATACAGTGCAGATTAATTAACTTATTGTTGTTGACATTATTACAGTAAAATTTTTCATAACCACAATAATGTATATGCCTCTCTTTCACCGGATCTTTCAGGTGTGAGAACTCAGTTTCTTGCCATAGAAGTTGCCAGAAATAAGGAAGGCCACAATTGTTGTGTCCTGAGAAAAAAGCAGAATGACACTGAAACTGAGCAACACAAGAAGGAAGCCTTGTCAGTGACTGGAACTAAGGACTCCTAGCCAGAGCTTGTTTGATTGTTGTTGTTTCACGCTTGTGTTGTATGATTGCATGTTTTCATTCATCCAACATTGTCATTCATGATTCTAAGCACAAGGGGTTTTTCTCAGTAATCATGGACTAGAGACCGACATGGCCGAATGGTTTAACATACTTGTGCTTAAAATTTCAGTGACCGTGGTAGTGGATTCATTCCACACATCGGTCATTTGAACTTAAATAATGACTTCACGTTCAGAAAGCAATGGCAAACTGCTGAATGTACAATTAGTAAATCACAAACAGCTAATAAGTGCTGGGGGAGATTACAGTGTTCTACAAACGACAAGAACCTTTTTTTTTTTTTGTATGTCAGGGGGTAGGAAGCACAGCCACAGCAATATTTTGTGTTATTTTTAGTACAGTAATTGACAGATGAAAAAGACACATGTTTTGACATTCTGAAACCTGCTTTCACGAGAAGAGAGAAGTTGAAGAGTGGAAGAATTTAATTTGGCTGTCCTGAACTATCATAGACATTTTATTCAACAGCAGCTGTCATTGCTCAGCAGTACAACAGACAAAAGTAACACCATTTATTTTCTTATTCATTGACAGCACTTCTATAGCTGACAGAAGCAATTGTTTTCATCATTCATTTTATTACATCACCATTTCATTCAGTGACAGCATTAAATAATGATTCATTATTTTATTCACTGATAGTAAAGTAATTCTTTACCATTTGTTAACAGACAGGAAAGTAATTATTCATCATTTTATCACTGAATGTGTTTTGCCTTCTATAGCAGAAAAATGTAATGTAGGTTTTTTTATGTCCATTATTTCATTAAATGACAGTCATTTTCCATGTAGTTACTTGAGAATGACAGATGGAACTGCTGCAAGTGAAAATGGGGGATTCATGCAGGCTTTGTAATTGTTGTGTTCACAATCTATCTAATGTACATTTTCTGTAGGCACAATCTGGACAAATATTTTAAGCATAGACTCATACACTTGACACAACAGAAAATAATTTAAAAAAAAAACACACAAGATTGGTCAGTTATTCTTTTTATTTATGTTATACCATTTCATTTTGTTACGAATCTTTACATTTGTGTCAAGGATGTTTATCAAAATTTGATATTTACAAGAATTTTAAAAATCTATAATGTCGCCATCCTTATTTAATCAAATATTGTATACTTTTAGAATGCTAGTCAAGGCGGCATTTCTGTCAAATTGATACAGTATTTTGCATTCAATGAAAAATAAAAACTATAGCAGCCTGGTAATCCAAATTTTACATTTCTAATTGCTGCTCTCAACTATAGGATGTGTGCATTCAAAGTTTTTTTTTTTTTTTAAAACATGAAAATTTAAAAAGTGCTGTTAAGTACATTGTTTCGTGGAACCCTACTGAATATGAATATTTAATTTATTCTCACCAAAAAAACACTTTATGCAAAACAGTTGAATGGAAACAGAATTATTCACTAAACTGCTGAATGATATTTACAACAGTGGATACATACCTAGTGATATGCTAAAATCTGTTGTTTCAAGAGAACAACAGCAATTGAAAGTGAACATTTTCATACAGTCAACCTCATAAATGATGTCACTAAACTACTAAGAATATGAGAACAAAATAGTGCAGAAAAGTTCGAATTTGTAGTAGCGACAGGAACAAATGCAACACACATTTTAGAAACTGGCAGACAGACTTCTTTGCACCAAGTTTTACACCATGGCTAGTCTCTTTCCACAGAGAAGCTTGCTAATGGTGTCACTCAAGCATAAACTCCTTAGCTCCAGCAGTGACCACCGGGGGTCTCTGAAATAATTCCACTCATAACAATGAGATGGACAACTTTCCTTGAATATCAAGGAAACAGAAACAATGGTTATATTAATAATAAAAAAAAATATAATACCAACAGTGATATTATAATGGAAGGAAACTGTTTAATGAAGTCAATAAATTCAAGTCATTGGTGTAAATTATATCAGATGTCGGAAGGTTAACCCGGTCAACAAATGCCCGCAGAAGTCGGATGTGTCGGCCTAACGGCGCAAGAACGCAGCTCTGCTGTAAACAGGCACAACGCAGTCACATCCGAAAAAAAATCCGGATGAACGAAGAAGAAGAAGATATCAGATGGAAGATGCAGGACAGATTCAGACAGAATAGGCCAAGGAAAAGCTGCATTTTAGGACATCTCATGTAATAAATTACTCTGAATGTCAAAGTACTACTAAAATATTATACTGAACCTGTTCTGCCGTATGGCAGTGAATCTTGGAATGTGAACACACTAGAAAAAGCATGGAGCAGCGGAGATGGGTGTCTGAGACAGATGCTGCAAATACCTTGGATGGCCAGAGTAACAATGATTGCCTTGAAGAATGCTAATGAAAGGAAGAAGCTATTGAAAACAGAGCACTATACACAACTATAAGAAAGAGACAATATTCTTTGGTAATAAAGTGCAGACCTGATGAGGCGAACTCACCTGGGACCCAAGAAATAGTTCTTCTTATCAGAAATTTCTCTTATAAGAGTTCAAACATATTGTAATGCATTTACAACGTACAACACAATATTCTTCACAACAGAAATTTGCCACATCTGAGATACATCGGTTTGCACTGTATAATGACAAGAGAGAGACCATCATGCTAAGATAAGCAATGGAAATGGTAGAGGCAGACCTTAAGAAATTATGCCTGATGGTCTAAGACAGTGGTTCTCAACCGGTAGGGAATTCCCCCCCAGGGGGGAATTTCAGGGTTTCCAGGGAATGAAGACCATTTCAAGATCATGTTAGTACAAGAACCGATTACTTGACATAGTTTTTCCCTTCATACTTTACAGTTATGTATGTCCCGTCCTTCTCAACTTCATTTTATAAAGTAAGTAGACCCACAAACCATGTTTTATGTGGATGTCTAGACTTGTTTTAGTATATGCTATTACATTTGCCTTCCACTTTTACGTATACTGTGTAGGGGTGAGGGGATTTTTAGATATGAAATATGAAAGGGGGGTGGGGGGGAATGGCGTTCTGAAAATACGATGAAGGGGGGAATGGGCCAATTTTTTTTATAGGATGGGGGGGGGGGGGGGGGGGGGGAGAGAAATGGCATTCTGAAAATATGGTGAAGGGGGGAATGGGCCAAAAAAGGTTGAGAACCACTGGTCTAAGACAATGGCATGGAGGAATATCTGTAGAATTGATCCAGAACACCACGGATGTAAAACCTAAGCCACTTTGGTGGGTAAGCCTAAGCCACATGATAATGAAGATTTTAGAAGAATAGTGGAAAAGGAAGTGCTTACCATGATTAATCTTCAACAGTAATGTTCAATGTCATCGCTTCATATAATATACAACCAACTGCTGACCATATGTGATTGATTGATTGATTTAGGAACCGACATCACAGCATTCGGGACATTCCCATAAGCGCTCCGTCCCCATCCTCAGCAACCAGCGAAGAGTTCCAACACTAATAGTTCCAGTAGCGATCTGATTATATGTCCGTCTCGCCTTTACCATATGTAAACACTGTTACCACAGTTCGAGGTTAAGTCAGTCACAAAATAGTATATAGGGGGAAAAACTATGAGATGCAAGCTTGAAAACTGTTTATTTTTGTACCGTTTATAATTTCTTCCTCTGGCCCCAATAAAATCCTCACAACAATGTGCTGGTTCTTTGGTATGTGGTATCTTCTAATAGGCTGACATTTTCAACACCATGTGCGTGAAACTATATGCTCTTGCGGCAAATATCATCTGCCACACAGACAAAATGCTACATAATGATACACTTTTATACAGCCAATAACCATTTCTCAAGTATCTTCGATCAGCTTGTGACTGACTTAACCTCCTCCAATGCTGGCCTATGCAGTCACCATGAAAAACATTTGTCACCTTTGTGTCCACAGTACAATCTTTTCCTCCGCTGTTTTCAAATTTTATCAGCGGCTTCATGAACAATAAAAACTTAGGTTCATGTAAACGGATGATGGTGATGTGAATATTTTGTGTGGGAACATGCTCAGTACAAGTGTGGATTTGATGATCAAGGACACAATGTTTTCCTCACTGTGAATTTGAATAACGAAGACAAACATGTTGCACAATTTATTGCCTAATTTATTTATTTCACTGCATCTGATTAGGTGCATACTGTGTGAACAAAACAGACATGATAGATATATATATATGTACTGATGAGCACTTGTCTTTAAATGTTCGTAATTTATACACCCAGCATAATAGTTCAATGTGTTTGTGTGTTATTTGACATGCTTGGTTTATATAATTTTCTGAAAATTGCAATGTTTGAATGGCAAAGAGCGAATGCCATGTATACTAAATAGTCTTGGGTTTGGGTGGATGATAGTCCTAGCTAGTAAAGACACCTTGTTATGGATGTTTGGGGTTTAAAATTACCGTTGCAGATGGTCTAAATTACTGTGGGAATATGTGTATTGTATAGTTCAGCTTGAAGGCTTCATTGTTTCAGTTTAATTTTATGTTGAATTACTTCTGCAGTATGCACCAAATGAATTGTAGCAAAATATTGTCAATATCAATTGTGTAAGACCTATTGGTTGTGTCTTCATTAAAAACAAATAATAAAATATTTTAAAAGTTTGTCACTGTTGTCTATTTCAAATCAATTAAAATCCAAAACTTGAATTCCATGCCTGAAACTGTTGTAAAGATCATTTAGAAAAATGAACTGAGAAATTTGGCAAACAATAAGCATAAGATAGTCCTAATCTATCCTTGGGCAACATTGATGACAGCGAGAATTCTTATAAACGTAAATAAGCACCTATTCGGTACTGGCCTGTACACATTCATGTGAATCTGATTATTAACAAACACAAAGTATTACACGTTCTTTAACATGCACCAGATGTAACACTGCCACTTTCTTCAGTTCATGTATTTGGAACAAATGTCTTTTTCCATGTAGAAACTTGAGGTTGTACTGAAGTTACCTGAACTTTCTACCTCAGTCATTACTTTACCTTGCTCTATCCCAGTTAGGTGAACATATCTCGTTACATTATCTTGCTATATCCCAGTTATGGAAACTTTCTATATCAGCCATTACTTTAACTTGCTCTATCTCAGTTAGGTCAATTTTCTGCCTCGTTACTTTATCTTGCTCTATCCCACTTATGTCAATTTTCTGTCTCGTTACTTTATCTTGCTCTATCCCAGTTATGTGAACTTTCTATATCAGTCATTACTTTATCTTGCTATATCCCAGTTATGTGAACTTTCTATAACCGGTCATTACTTTTATCTTGCTCTATTCCAGTTAAGCGAACTTTCTATATCAGTCATTACTTTAACTTGCCCTATCCCAGTTAGGCGAACTTTCTATATCAGTCATTACTTTAACTTGCTCTATCCCACTTATTTGAACTTTCTACATCAGTCATTTCTTTAACTTGTTCTATTTCAGTTATGTGAACTTTCTATCTCAGTCATTACTTTAACTTGTTCTATTCCAGTTATGTGAACTTTCTATATCAGTCATTACTTTAACTTGCTCTACACAAGTTATGTGAACTTTCTACATCAGACATTGTTACTTTAACTATTCGCCCAGCCATCTAAACTACTTTAACGTAACACTACTTGAGGATAGCAAAAAGGAAAACGTGTAGAGAATGTGAACAAACACAAACAGACAACAGAGAAATTATAGAATTATGACTGCACTGATGAAGAAGAATTGTAAAGCTATATAAATCATACTCTCAAACAAACATGACAAATTCAAAAGTGTGACACAGTAAACATCAGTTTCTAAAAAAGTATGTAAATATTAAATCAGTCTCTGGTGTTTCTGATTTTCCTTTTCTAGTTTTTCCTCTCTCCCTGTTTACTTATATTGGCTGGCCAAGTGGCTAGAATGTCTAGTTCTCCTTTGGGATACCCAGGTTCGAATCCTCAGTAAGGTGAGGATATTTTTCTGTCTGGTGCAAAAAGAAAACTCTAACCTGCACAATTCATGGGGACTGCACTAGCCAGGCGGCCTTAATTCCTCAGGTTCAGATGGCAACCAAATAAAAAAAATCTTTATTTAGCACGGAACTCTGCAGGAAGACAGTCACAGTTTTCTAATATACTACATATGTAATCCTAGCAAACATTTATAATGAAACTAATCTGGATATTTGTAACCTTTAACCAGACATTTAGAATCTGTGTCCTTATTTAAATTCACAATCCCTTAATTTACAAAATCTCCAACAAAGACAGTAGCGCCGTGGTAATGTAGTGGCTAGCACACTTGCCTAATCCTATTTGAGGCTTGGGTACTAGGAATTTTCCAGGGAAGTAATGCTGGTTGACATGACACAGACCACATCATCCATCCACTGACCTAAACATGGGGCCAGCACCATATATCAAATATGCCTCATCATGTGAAAAAAAGATCCCTTTACTTTACTATGTATTACACAATAAGAAAGATACTGAATAGGGGTGAAAACCTACCACAAACCACAACGTGTATGATCCAAAAGAGTAACAACAATGGAATGAAAGAAGTTGGAAAAGAAGACCGGATTACAAATATAATAATATCATGAAACACAAAAGTATAGTTATGAGAAAACTGGATTACACATATATGAAAAATGTATGAAATAGATAGGGTTGTATACAGCAAACAATTCACAACAATAATACAAATAACAAAGACTGTCACAAAAGAATGTATTATGGTGTACTGATCTATTAGAAAGAAGAGGTAACAAACACCAGTTAATACACTCATTGATGATCCATCAGGCATGTTTATCATCAGGCATGATTTGGTCAAAATTACAGAAATATATACATCATCTGAAATGATACTAAAACTTGAAATTATTAAAGTACCTACACAGCCGAGTGACTCAAAATCACTTCAATGATATACTGTTTGAAAACAAAAGAAAACATGATAACAGTGGAGATGAGCAGATGTAGCTCTAATGTACAGTTACAAATGTGTGTGACCTATTCTATTAACACTAAGCTGGCCAGCTAAGACCTGAGAACTAAGATCACATCCTTAATAATCTGCCATTCCAATGTAATAACAATTGAGGAGTCCTTTGAGACCACTGAGACAGCTCATAAACAAACTCACACGTAGGATTGGCACTTATAGACGAAGAAAGAAGTAGTGCTCTAATCTCTACTTCTTTCTTCTAATTAATACTAGTGCCAATTAATACTTGTGAATTTATTTATAAGTATGCCATTGTAAACATGGTTTGCAAATAGGACTGTGATCCTACCTAAGCCACTTCTTTTAACTCTTCATTAATGGAATGATAATGTTCAAGGCTGGCGTTTGTTTTAAAAACCAAACCTGTTTTCATGTTGTAATAACTTTAAATTATAATTATGTATAACATCAATATAAGTTTTAATTTTTAAAAATTGAAATAAATAATCCATAAACTATAACAATATATCAAAGCTCACACAGAAAGAAAATCCTGCACTAATACATTGAGAAATGATCCTGTCCGCTAAACGTTCAGTCTTAAATGCTAGTCTAAGGCTACATTAACAAAGTGTTAATACTCATCGCCACAGCTGAAAATAACATGAGGATTGTCACTTTTTGAAATAAAATGTCAAATGCTAAACCCCTTAACCATGTACCGACAGAGGCAAATGTGTTTACAAATCTATACCATGATTTCAACAACATGAAATATTAATACTCAACATCATTCACTTATAAGTTTGCATGACTACATGCACAATAGTTCCTTCAACTGTCAGTTGAAATACAACACTTAACAAGTTGTTGTCAGGATCTGTCAATTTAACTACAGCATTTAAGTAAGAAGTCAGATCTGTTTGTTGGTGTGATCTACATATTTAATACACCATTCAGTTATCTATTAATACCACTCTTCTTTCCATTCTTGATTATATAATGGAAGTCTTGAAGGCTGAATGATTTCATTAACTACATACATCATATTTAATACACCATTCAGTTATCTATTAATACCACTTCTTTCCATTCTTGATCACAAAATGAAGTCTTTCATTAACTACATATATCATATTTAATACACCATTCGGTTATCTATTAATACCACTCTTCTTTCCATTCTTGATCACAAAATGGAAGTCTTGAAGGCTCAATGATTTCATTAACTACACATATCATATACACATATCACAATATACACCATTCAGTTATCTATTAATACCACTTCTTTCCATTCTTGATCACAAAATGGAAGTCTTTAAGGCTCAATGATTTCATTAACTAGCTAACATTTCCTCAGCCAAACACTTTCATTAAGGAAGTCACACACACACATACAGATGAACAAAGGACAGTAAGATCCATATATCAGATCAACCGAATCTTACACAGCATATATGCATAAATATTGATGTCAACATCCACATATAAATAATGACTTTTCAATTACTGTGACCCATACTATTCTAGAACCTCTTATCACATACAGTTCACACAAGAAAGAACAAAGTAGGCATGCCAGTTAAATTATACAAGGCCTTTTTCAATACAAAATAGGCAGTTGTGGATAGAAAACTGTTAAGGCTCTTGATAAAAATTAGAAAGCAATGCATCATAAATGTAACCATTTAATATAGGCAAAAATGGCAGCCTACCAAGAGAAACACCACAACCATAATTTCACAGACTAACTATTGCTCAATTAATTCAGCTTCATCAAATCCACATTAGTGAAAAATCAGACTTGCTCCACACATACACAACTTAGGGATAATTGTTGTACAATGTTACAACAGCAGTTCCCATATAGAAAGTCATGTCATAATCAGTGCAGCAAGGGAGATAAGAGGATGTGTGTTGATGACACAGAACAACTGCAATGGAGTCCAGATTTGAAACATTTTCTGTGACAAAAATAAGTATCCAGGCCATATATTATACAGAACATATGCAGTGGTACAAACCAATTCTCAGAAGAAACTGCATGAATAAGATAGCTATGGGCAGGATTAATATCTACAGCTTGCAGAGGGTCAGAATGCCACACTAATCTAGCAGAGAGCATGTTTTATGTTTGTGTATCAGATGTATAAAGGTTTTCTAGCCAACCAATGACAAGAAGGTATGCATAAGAGCAGCACTAAAGCAATACTGATTCCAGCTGGCAGCCAACATTTTCATAGGCTGCTTTTTCTTGTAAGTTTCTTTCAGAAGCATTGTGCAAAGTTTCATTCTGCAGTGTTCATGTGCCCTTGTTCAAATAATATGCAACAGTATCCATTACTGGGGAGGCTTGTGACCCATGAAACAACACCGGACACTAGAAATAACACAAGATAATTGTTGACAGTCAGTATTTGTATCTATGCTTCTTAGTGTGTAGTGGCACCTTGCCATCTTTACAGATGAAAGTATGTGGGTTGGAACTAGAGCTAGAATTCCATCACACAATGCTTGGACATGGATTCAGAGAACATGTGTGCCCATGCAGCATGATCACATCTCAGCCTTGTTTTCTCCAGAGAAAAGGATGACCAGTATGTCTGGAACAAGGTAGGCTGCAGATGCTGCCGGCTTAGCATCAAACCTCCAAGAGCAGGAGGTGGGTAGTGGGTGGCCAGGCCCTCACATCCAGGGGATTTGACTTACAGATGTTCAGCCATATCCCTCAGCTGAGTGCCTCAAATCAAGTTTCTGGACCTGTATGAGCATGTACACCTGTCAATCATAAGTGTCTGGACCTATGTAAGCATGTACTACTGTCAGACTCCCCACCTGACACTGTCTTCAGTGCAGATCACGCGCCCAGCGAGATTCCGCCCACAGGAGATAATGCTTGTCTATGTTGCGAGCAAATCTCCACTAAAGACAACTGAATAAGAAACGATAAAAGTAGTGGTATTTCAATTGCGCTTGCGCTCCCACCTATGTTACACCCTTCATGTGTCTTCACAAAGTCGGACTAGAGTCAAGCTCAACAGGGTCGGGTCTTCTTTCCACGCTGATTCTACCAAGCCCGTTGGCTGTTGTTTCACTAGATATTATGCTCCTTATCCCACAAGCATTTCTGTAGGCTGTCAAGGATGTTCTGCAATTCAACTGAAATAAGTGCAGGTCCTCATGGCTGAATGGGTAAGAACGCATGTTCTTAAGCATCCATTGTGCTGATGCCGATGTTAGTGGTTCAACCCCTACACTGGACAGATGGAATAAAATATTGACCTGTCGTCCTTGACTTAGGGATGTAAACTTACAAGTACCTCTGAAGTCGGAGTGGGTTTGCCTGATGGTGAGGGACATGTTAATAGGGAAAGCGAATCCACATGCAAAATTCAGTCCATCACTACTGTAAATAGTGTGTATGGACCACGCTTGAGTTCAAAGCGAGCGAGCGCAAAAAAAAAAAAAAAACTGAAATAAGCTGCATATCTGTGCTGTCCTATCTTCACAGCAGACTAGTGAAAACAACATGCACAGTGGTCCTTCACCTGATCTTTTCGCATTGTATGCCTGCAGCCATAGCCCTGTTACCTAGTCAGTTCTAAAGAAACCGTTCAGGATACAAATGCACAGCATGTGTATTTATGTCAAAACTACAAACAATTGGACTTTCACACTTAAGTGCAGAAGAGAAATGACCTGGGATTTGTCCACCTACCAGGATGATTTGACAACAATGAAATTCAGCAGGCATACAGAGATTTCCCAGCAATGCAAAAGTTGCTCATGGTTTCCAGTCACAAGAGACCTGCTTCAATTTAAGAACAATCAGAGCCTCAGTTGAGCCTATACAAGGCTGGCACTTTCTAACAATTCCTGCCACTGAGAAAAACCATTAACAGCATAACTAGAAGGTCGTACTGGAATTGACAACGCAAGAGAAATAAAGCAAATAAAACAAACCGTTAGAGATATTCAAATATTGGTGAGACTGACAAGAGACGGTCGTAGGAATGTGCTCCACTGGGGGTAAATGGCAGATAAATATTTCAATTGTTTAACCACTCACAAAGCCAAATCTATTTAAATTGTTATATTTTCAATGCCATTTGCATTTCACAATGGAAGAACATGTTACAGTTTGTGCTGAATGCCATGGTATTTCATTACATACACTCACATTCAGTCTTATGTGAAAGCCCAATCACAACACAGGAGATACACTACTGGATAGTATAACCCTCATCAGGTTCATCTTTGTAAGGTGTCACCAGATCATCTTCGTCTCTAGACAACTGTCCATACTTAATATTGGCAGACCAAGGACGCTGATAATTTTTACATACATAGATAATACCACCAATAATTAGCAGCAAAACAAAGACAGATATTGCAGTCAAAACCACCAGCAATCTAACCATGTTGTTTTCTTTTTGGTAAACACAAGTGTTCTGTTGCAGCTCATGACCGCGAGGGCAAGCTGTGCAGAAGGTGTCCATATTAGAGCATTCTTTGCAAGTGGAATGGCATGGAAGACAGGAATTATTACCTGAGGAAAAAAATCAACACAGCTATGAGTAATACGGCAACCTCGTCTACTCAGTTCTTTCTCTTGCAATCAGTTGTGATTAGCACTGTTTCTATCCCAAGCAGCTGTGACTTAAGTAATAACTGCTTGTATATGAGGAAATTTGTTGGTGAATTCTTCGGAAGTTAGTTGCATGTCCTTTGCAGGATGTTATAACCAACCCCAGCATGTGTTGGCGATTTACTGGCAAATTTTAGTTCAGTAGTTTGCCATTGCTTTCTAACAGTTGATGCCTCATACCAATTAAATCAAAGCAGCCCCTGCTACGAAATAGCCCGCAGCTTGACAGACTGGAAGACGGTTTTAATTCTGATGCACTGGTGTTCGGGTTAATTTGAGCCCTCAAAAGGACAAGTATCAAGTGGCGATAGTCAGTATCTCTCCATATGCACTGCTGCAGAGATCTCCCCACCCTCTCCTAGCTTAGAAACTCACAGGGTGTGTAAGACTGGTACTGCAACTTCACATCTGCTGAGAGACATATTAAGATGTAACCTGATTATGATTCTGCAAATGGACTGACAGGGATTAGGTTGGTCATGTCTTATTGTCCACACACTCCAACTCTGAGTTGGAAAGGTGTTAAAATAACACTATGGGACAAAAGGGGTTAAAGTAATAATTTTGGGTGGGGGTGGGTTAATGTATTAACTGTCTGGCAGAATGATTTAACAAAAATCTATCATGTATAACCAAATTAAAAAAAACATGATTTTCTTGATATAGGATGAGTTCAAATTGTTTCTAAGGAAGGAAGTATTTGTTGTGTAACCACATTTGTTAGCATGTAAACAGTGCTTCAACGATTGCAGCAGTGATGCTTGATCAAGTTTACCTGAAACAATAAGTCATGGAGAATATGGGCAACCATGTTACAACATGAATCCACCCAATACATGTGGCCTGGGGGTAGAACTGCTTAGTTCCTGCACACAATAATGTGCGTGCCCATTCTTCACATCTGATTCAAACTTTCTTGATCAAACACAGTATTCCTCTGGTTTGCCAGGCTCCCTACTTTCCTGACATGTGTCCTTGCGACTTTTGGCTGGTCCCCACGCTGAAAATTAACAATATGAAGAACGTGATGGCCCGCTGTACTTATTCCCAAAGAGACCTTCTTGAAATGCCTCAACAATTGCGGGGCTGCTGGTAGAAGTGTGCACACACTCAGCTACAGTACTTCGAAGGGGATTAGGGTGCCAGATCTCCAGGGAGTAACTGGATTTTTCTGGGCAAAGGTCTAATACTTTTTGAACAGACCTTGTATTGACCATGTCTTCCTTGTATATACATCAACTCTTTGTGTTGAATATTTTATTGAACAGACCTTGTATTGACCATGTCTTCCTTGTATATACATCAACTCTTTGTGTTGAATATTTTATTGAACAGACCTTGTATTGACCATGTCTTCCTTGTATATACATCAACTCTTTGTGTTGAATATTTTATTGAACAGACCTTGTATTGACCATGTCTTCCTTGTATATACATCAACTCTTTGTGTTGAATATTTTATTGAACAGACCTTGTATTGACCATGTCTTCCTTGTATATACATCAACTCTTTGTGTTGAATATTTTATTGAACAGACCTTGTATTGACCATGTCTTCCTTGTATATACATCAACTCTTTGTGTTGAATATTTTATTGAACAGACCTTGTATTGACCATGTCTTCCTTGTATATACATCAACTCTTTGTGTTGAATATTTTATTGAACAGACCTTGTATTGACCATGTCTTCCTTGTATATACATCAACTCTTTGTGTTGAATATTTTATTGAACAGACCTTGTATTGACCATGTCTTCCTTGTATATACATCAACTCTTTGTGTTGAATATTTTATTGAACTGGGTGTATGTTGATTTTAAAAGACTTAACAAAGAGAGGCAGATCGTTATTTATACAACAGCTGCTGGAACTCACAACTATTTCTGTCCCAGGGAAGTGTTACAGTAATAATGTGGTTATGTTTGGAGTTAAAATATAAATGTCTTGGACAGACGGAGTTAAAGCAATAGGTAGGACATAGTGTTCATGGAGTAACTGGTTGGGACGGGTTCAGACACTAGTATTGGCATCCTAAGCCCCCCCCCCCCCCCCCCCCCCCCACAGCAACAAACCCTGGTGAAGTACCCAAAAGATGATGACAGTTCCATGACACAGTAGATCTCGCAGCCATCATCCAGTGTGAAAGACTCAACTTAACCCCACTGTGTACCAGACTGTGATTGACCTTGTTGCTTGTCTAGCTTCTTTCTATACACACCAGTGTGCATATCTACTTATTTGTGCCAAAATGCAAGCAGTGGAATTAAGGCTAATATAAAGAGCACAATTCTGGCATGGCATGAAGGAAATACATTGGTCATATTAAACATTACAGGGCAGGGAAAGAACAGGGATAAAAGGCATGGGTTCTGGAAGAATCAGGGGCTGACCACACAAACATGAACACAGGACATTCCAGACACATTGGGCGTGAGGTTGGAGAAATGGCCAGAGATTGTGAAACTGTTTGGTACGCTGTGTTGAACACAACATTCTGCAAAGGACCTACTTCATAACAATGATCATGGCATCAAATGTGTTGTGGTATGTACAGAGTTGAATACTGGGAGTAGAGGAAGGAATTAACAATGTGTCATAAACAATTTTTATAAAATCTGGAAAATAACAGAAGTCGCATGAAGTAGATAGTCAAATGAAGACAAAAAGGTAAATAATAAAAGGACACCAATAAAATAGGTAGTCAAATGATAAACAGCAAACAATAATAAAGAAGATAGTCAAATGACAAAAAGCAAGTACTTAAAAGACACCAATAAAGTAGGTAGTCAAATGATAACAAAATGCAAAAGAATAAAAAGACACTAATATAGCCAGTAGTCAAACAATAATAAAAAAAACATACAATAAAAAGACACCAGTACATAGATAGTGGATAGTCAAACAATGACAAAAGTGTACAATTACTTTGAGAGGTAGAAAAAACAAAAGAAGGAACAGATGCCAGCATCGCAGCAACAGATAAAACCAGATTAACCTTCAACTCGCTGAGATTGTGATGACAGTTTACAACACTCCCAGGACAAGAAACTAATCACAAACTATAGTCTGCCCTTCAGAGAAGGGAGCAGAGCATCCCTTAATGTATAATGGCCAAATTACATAGTTCTTATCAGACTTCTTGATTGCATTAACTTAACCAAAATGTAATTTATAATTCTTAAAACATTTTGACAGAACAGTCTTGACAAAGATGAGTTGTTTAAAGCAGACCAATCAATACTCCAAAACCCACAGAGCAAATGAAATAGACCTAAAACATATGGAAAAGAGAATTAGAGACATAAATGAACAATATGGAGAGGACATGGAGATAGGGCAGCTTGAAGTGAGCTGGTTGAGGTTCCATACTCCAATGTGGGATAATAAGCAAAGGAAGTTACTCTGGCTGATATACTGAATGCTCTACGAGAAGTAAGACTTGTGAGAACCTAGTGATGACGGTGAATCTACAACCATGGTCAGACTGCGAGAACATCAAGTTAAAAGAGTTGTGGCCAAACAAGAACACTATGCAGGAAGCCAAAGAAGATTAATAAGCCAACAAAGAATGTGTGTCGTGAGCAGCTACACGCTGGAGGATTTACTGAGTAGGGGATCCGAGTACTTATGGACTGAATGTCCGATGTGCCATGAGGATGATCTGTTGACTAACTAACTAACAAACTAAAGGGCTGAAGGTTGCACCACCAGGTTAGAGGTTGATTGTCTGCCTATAAATTCATAAGTACCATGTACAAATGGCTAAGAAGTCCAACACCCAGTTCTAACTTGAGAAGTACCAGGTACAAGTGGCGGATAAATCTAGCATCTAGCTCTAACTTGGGAAGTACCAGGTACAAGTGATGGACAAATCCAGCATCCAGCTCTAACTTGAGAAGTAATAGGTACAAGTGGTGGAGAAGTCCAGCATCTGGCTATAACTTGAGAAGTAATAGGTACAAGCGGTGGAGAAGTCCAGCATCTGGCTATAACTTGAGAAGTAATAGGTACAAGCGGTGGAGAAGTCCAGCATCTGGCTATAACTTGAGAAGTACCAGGTACAAGTGGTAGAGAAGTCCAGCATCTGGCTATAACTTGAGAAGTACCAGGTACAAGTGGTAGAGAAGTCCAGCATCTGGTTATAACTTGAGAAGTACCAGGTACAAGTGACGGACAAGTCCAGCATCTGGCTATAACTTGAGAAGTACCAGGTACAAGTGACGGACAAGTCCAACATCCAGCTCTAACTTGAGAAGTACCAGGTACAAGTGACAGAGAAGTCCAGCATCTGGCTATAACTTGAGAAGTACCAGGTACAAGTGATGGACAAGTCCAACATCCAGTTTTAACTTGAGAAGTACCAGGTACAAGTGACGGAAATGTCCAACATCCAGTTCTAACTTGAGAAGTACCAGGTACAAGTGGTGGAGAAGTCCAACATCTAGCTCTAACTTGAGAAGTACCAGGTACAAGTGGTGGAGAAGTCCAAAATCCAGCTCTAACTTGAGAAGTACCAGGTACACGTGGTGGAGAAGTCCAGCATCTGGCTATAACTTGAGAAGTACCAGGTTCAAGTGATGGACAAGTCCAGCATCCAGCTCTAACTTGAGAAGTAATAGGTACAAGTGGTGGAGAAGTCCAGCATCTGGCTATAACTTGAGAAGTACCAGGTACAAGTGGCGGAGAAGTCCAACATCCAGTTCTAACTTGAGACGTACCAGGTACAAGTGGTGGAGAAGTCCAACATCCAGTTCTAACTTGAGAAGTACCAGGTACAAGTGACGGAGAAGTCCAGCATCCAGCTCTAACTTGGGAAGTACCAGGTACAAGTGGTGGAGAAATCCAGCACCTGGCTATAACTTGACAAGTATGAGTGACTGAAAGTTCCAGCACCTGGCTCTAACGTGAGAATTGCCGAGTACAAATCCAGTTGTTGATAACTGTTACAAAATGAAGAACTGGAGGATGTTATACCAATACCAAGCAGCAGATCAGATGCCTGGCCATTCTAGGAAGACAAATGTAACAGGTTCTGTTGCCCACAACAAAAATCCCCCAACAGTTCAGAGTCATAAGGAATATACCATTGTCCTGGTAAAATTTCAAACTTAACAAAGCCTACCCACAACAGAATATTTGTAGCATGTGTGAAATCTTGGCATACACACATTGGAATTCACAATGGTGCAAAGGAATTTCTGTTTGGAGCAGAGCCTCCTAAAAAAAAAAGTTTAAAGCACTAATGGATAATTTCAAATGTGCCGAAGATGCTGTTAAAATGCCATTTATCAGTTAAGAAAAACTATGCAAAAGATGGATCCTGGCTACTGTATACATGACAACCCGGTAAAGCCATGGATGGAAAACAACTGTTGGAACTTTACATCCCACAGGAAACATGAAGGATGAGCTGACTGATGAAAAAAATGACATTTAGTAATAATTTCCATACACAAATTTGAATAGATTACATTACATATTATGTATGTGAACTTCTTTGGGCATATCACAAGAAGGGGAAAACTGAATTACATCATGGCAAGGTGAAAGTTGGAGGGGGGGGGGGAGGAGAGGTAGGAGGAGACCAGGGGAGAAGATGCCGGACAGTTTAACTTCATGGTATGGAGGAACATTAGTATCAGAAATGAGTGACAGTATACAAGACTGATGGCTGTGGACAGACATGATCACAACTATACATGGTATGGAGGAACATTAGTATCAGAAATGAGTGGCAGTATACAAGACTGATGGCTGTGGACAGACATGATCACAACTCCACATGGTATGGAGGAACATTAGTATCAGAAATGAGTGACAGTATACAAGACTGATGGCTGTGGACAGACATGATCACAACTCCACATGGTATGGAGGAACATTAGTATCAGAAATGAGTGGCAGTATACGAGACTGATGGCTGTGGACAGACATGATCACAACTCCACATGGTATGGAGGAACATTAGTATCAGAAATGAGTGGCAGTATACGAGACGGATGGCTGTGGACAGACATGATCACAACTCCACATGGTATGGAGGAACATTGGTATCAGAAATGAGTGGCAGTATACGAGACGGATGGCTGTGGACAGACATGATCACAACTCCACATGGTATGGACTAGAAGAAAAAGAATATGTGAACACGAGATAAACAATTCTACAACCCTGTCCCTCTACGCATGCAAGTAAAGAAAACTTGTCTCCATGTTAAAATGTAAACTCTTTTTATTATATTCATTATGGCATGTTGAAATGGCACAATTATAATGGCTACCTTTGTGCAAAATGTAAAATAAAATGAGGAAACAGGTCAGTCAGCAGTAAATACATAAACAGAGAAAATAATTTTGAGTACAGACTGCCAATACACATACTCTAGTCATGTATAACTAATACAAGATCACTGATCATTAACCAGCAAATGATAAATTATGCAAAATATCTTAGAATGATATTAACTTTTAGGATTTATACAATTTTAACAACTGAGATTCACAGCAACAACAACAAAAAACCCACACACACAAAAATGATTTATTTCCTCTTGATCTGTTTTCACCCTTGATCCCTCACTGGCCCTCAATCAACACCCCCCCCCTCCCCCAGCTGACCTATCCCTAGCTATCCCATGCGGATCCATCCACGTCTTCCCCACATTATTCATTTCTGTGTCTACTACTCTTCACCATGGGTTTTCAGGTCTTCTTATTTTTGTTTGCCCTGTCCTGTCTAGTTATACTATTCTCATATTTCTTAGTATATGCCCCACACAGCACCTTTTCTTCACCTCTTGTCTAGTTTTTGTCTAGTTCTCTCTATCAGCTCTACATTGATGATTCTGTCAAACCATTTTATCCCCTCTATCTTGCTCAGACACCAATCAGCGAATGTTTGTGGTTTATTTGCAATAATTTTAGTTGTCCTTCGTGTTTCTGATCCATGCAGAAGTACTGATTTAACATTAGAAATAAATATTCTAAGTTTAAATAATTTACTTTAGTCTAAATATAAAAGCAAAACCCCACAGGATTACCAAAGTCCATCTCCTCTTTAACAAAGCGAAACAAGCTAACCAAACACCATATTCCATTATAGCTTTTATAATGTTCTTTAAAAAAATAAGAAACACAACTACTGTACTAGATACTGGAGTGTCTCAAGGAAAATAAATATATGATAAGTAAACAAAAACACAGCTGCAGAAGATAACAGGTATGTAACAAGTAAAGAATGTCAGTGTGTTAAAAACAACAAAAATAGCAATGTAACAAAACAAGAAGAAAAACACCAAAACAAAATATTAGTAACACACAATTCAATCCCCAACAGAGACAGGGAAAAGCTATTTCAGCCAGTTTGGCTCAGGTTCTGGTAGCTAGACTTATGAAATGGGTACCGTAGATCTGAGGAAGGTCGTCACATATCCCGTTATCAAAAATGGGAGACATGAAATTTGTACCAAATGTAGAGCAGAAGTGTTGATAGGTTGGAGCTATGAGTTAAGCAAGTAAAATTGTATTACATATAATCTTGGCAAAACTTTATAAGAAAATAGAAGAGTATATAAATAAACATAGTATAAGCAGGCTTTAGATAAAATAGAGAAACATATTTAATATGAAGATAATGATAGGAATCAGTTTAGCTGCCGAAACAACTATTCCAAAATTAAACAAAGTAGGTCACAAGAAATGGATGACTGAACAAATTTTATGACTAATGGAAACAAGAAGACACAACAAAAATAATCCTGACAAATATTAAGAGATTCACAGAAAAGTCACAGCATTATATTAGGACGCAAAAGAAGCATGGCTTGAGACAAACTGCATAAATATTGAATAACAACACAACAGTAAAATTACAAAATTAATGCACAAAAGAATTCACGAGCTTACTAATAAAAGAACATGTACATCAACAGGCTGCCTAAAAACAAAAGGTGGAAAAATAATAATAGAAAAACATCAGATTTTACATGAATGGTCAGATTATGTAAACAAAACTTGTAGGATGATAAAAGAGAAGAACAGTATAATATTTGAAGTAATAATGAGGGACGATCAAGTTTGAAGATGGAAGTTCAGAATGCTCTTAACCATATGAAAACTGGCAAAGACCCTCGGTTCAGGCAACATCACAACAGAAATTATAAATGACTTAGAAGAATATGGAATAGACGAAGTCACCAGACTGCTGAATACAATATATGATACTGGAGATATACCTCCTGAATTATGTAATTCTACATTTATTGCAATCCCAAAGAAATCAGGAGCCTTAGAATATGATAACATCGAACAGTTTGTATGATGAGCCACATCATGAAAATTTTGCTAAGAATTATCATGCAAAGAGTTAGAAATATAATACAACCCGAAATAGGAGAAGGCATGGGTACAGTAAATGCTGTCCATATGCTTAAAAGATTAATTGAACATTCTATAGAAGTAAACAAAGACCTACATCTTTATTGACTACACAAAGGCTTTTGATAAAGTAAGACACATCAACATGATGATGATTCTTGCAAATCTACAAATTGGTGGGAAAGACCTTAGACTTGTAAAAAGCATATATTGGAAACAAAAGGCTGCCATAATGATTGGTAATGAAGAAGGTCAATATCAGCCTATTAAGAGAGGTGTGAGATGGATATATGTCTCCAGATCTTTTTTCCCTGTACAGTGAAAATATTTTCAGAAATGTAGAAGATATGAAAGGAATCATCATTGGGGGATGTAACATCAATAACATTAGATATGCGGATGATACAATACTGATTGCGGAGAATGAGCAGGATCTGTAACATTTAGTAGATGTGGTTGTTGCACAAAATGATCAACTAGGGTTAGAATTAAATTGTAAGAAGACACAGATTATGGTCATCACTAGGAAGACAATGTTAATATACAAATGAAAATATTCTTAAACAAGTGAATCAGTAGTCATCTAAGAACAGTCATAACATCTGATTGGAGATGCTTGAAGAGATTATAGAACAAGAATCACCATGGAGAAGGCAGTCTTTTGCAAGATGGAAAACACTGACCAGTAAAAAGACGCCATTTGTAACGAGAAGAGTGTTGAGGTGCTATATAGAACCTGTACTTTTGTATGGATGTGAAGCATGGACAATGAGCAGACAAGCTGAAAAACACCTGATGGCTGTGAAAATGTGGCTTCTGAGGAGAATGCTAAGAATACCATGGACAGACAGAAAAACCAATGACCAAGTCCAATAAGAGACAAATGAAAACTGTAAAGTGATTAGAGAAATTAGACGGAGACAGTCAAAATTGTTTGGCCATGTTATGAGAATATATAAATTGGAGAACTTGGTGACAACTGGCAAGATCGAGGGGAAGACAGGAAAGTGAATACCTGGATGGCTTGGCCACGTGGTATGGTCCATGACTCTAGTGAAACAGAGATGGCGAAACATGGCTGCCCACGCTTATCGGCATGAAACATGATGAATGAATGATAGAAAAAGGCAGAAAGTACAAAGTAGATCTGTATTCCTTCTTTATAGACTACACAAAGGCATTTGACTGTGTAGAACAAGAAAATTATGCAACAACAAACAAAAAATACCCCCCTCCCATTCTTAATACACATTATACAGAACACTCTTACAGTGAACATATGGCAACTATGAGAATATGTGATGAAATAATACTGGGGGGGGGGGGGGGGGGGAGTTGAGCCTTAGAGTGCAGTCACTGTGCAGATTAGGGTTTTCTTTTCTCCCTCAACAGAAACAAATCCATACCTTACTAGTAAGGTATCCACACCATTCTAGTCCTCGGCCGGCGCTAATGAAAATGTGATGACAAAAATGATAAGAAAAAAGAAACATTGCATTGCAAAAGCGGAAGACAGTTATTGATTGGAACAGAAATAATAACAAAAGTCTATAGAGTACGAGGAGCATGCATATCACTTGTTGTAACATGTGAGTATGAAACTGGGACAGTAAACATGTCAGTTGAAAAGTACTTATATGCCTATAGTGTTACAGTATTCTACTAAAAATTCATTGGACGAAAAATTGAACAAATAGATTGATCCAAAAAGAACTCAAAGAGGAAGCTTGGTCGTTAAAACAAATAAAATGAGGGAAATGAAATATTTTGATTTTGGGCATGTAAAGAGGCATAGATGTCTGAAAAAGATAATATGGGGGGTTGAGAATTATACAGAGGAAGAGGAGAAGTAGAAGATCATGTCGCAGATACATTTTCAAGGTATGACATGTAATA